>RJWJ010014086.1:0-38079 GCA_004363605.1 Indri indri | reverse complement strand
GTGACAGCCCATCTTTTCCAAAAAGAAAGGAAAAAACCCAGCCGGGTGCCTGCCTGTAGTCCTAGCTACCGGGGAGGCTGAGGCAGGAGGATCGCTTAGAGCCCAGGAGTTGGAGGTTGCAGTGAGCTACAGTAATGCCACTGCACTCTACCCAGGGAGACAGAGGGAGACTGTATCTCAACAAAAACAAACAAGGCAATCAAGCACCCCTCCTCACAATCCCCCACCTACTTTTAAAAAGTTTTTTAAAAAAGTTTGAAAAAAGACCTTCGGTCCCCTGACTGCCCTATTTCCTCCTCGCTTGATCCTTCAACTTCTCATTTCAGTTCTCTCCTCTGGTTGGTCACCTCAGCCACTCTTTCATCACATCCTCAACCACTCAAGCCCTCATCCTTTGTCCATGCAAACTCCCAACCCAGGATTAATCCAGCCTTTTGCTTTTCCTGCCCTCCTCCACTGTTGCTCAGGATAATGGGGGAAAGCTCATGCTGGTGCTGACGGCTGCACACACACACAATGCAATTGGGCTTTTGCCGCTTTCAGCAATCCTTCTTGACCTTTTCCTGGTTCTTTCATTACTTGATCTTCGCTATTTTCCATTGCTGAAAACTCCTCTTCCTATGGCTTCCGTGACATCATGATCTTCTGGTTCCCCCTACTTCTTTCACTTGACAATGTCTTCACAAACTTCTTCTTCTTTTTTTAATTTTAGCATATTATGGGGGTACAAATGTTTAGGTTACGTATGTTGCCCTTGTCCCCCCCCCACCAGTCAGCGCTTCAAGCGTGTCCATCCCCCAGATGGTGTACATCGCACTCATTGTGTTTGTATATACCCATCCCCTCCTCCCCGCTCCCATCTGCCCAACGCCCGATGAATGTTATTCCTGTATGTGCACTTAGATGTTGATCAGTTAAAACCGATTTGATGGTGAGTACGTGTGGTGTTTAATTTTCCATTCCTGGGATACTTCACTTAGTAGAATGGGTTCCAGCTCTATCCAGGAAAATACAACAGGTGCTATATCACCATTGTTTCTTATAGCTGAATAGTACTCCATGGTATACATATACCACAGTTTATTAATCCACTCATGTATTGATGGGCACTTGGGTTGTTTCCACATCTTTGCAATTGTGAATTGTGCTGCTATAAACATTCGAGTGCAGATGTCTTTTTTATAGAAAGTCTTTTTTTTTTCCCTGGGGTAGATGCCCAGTAATGGGATTGCTGGATCAAATGGTAGTTCTACTTGTATCTCTTTGAGGTATCTCCATATTGCTTTCCACAGAGGTTGCACTAGTTTGCAGTCCCACACAAACTTCTTCCTCTCTCCGTTTTCTTTCTCTTGTTGGGCTTCTCCAAGTTTCCATCCTTGCCATGTCTTCTCTCCTTACCCTCTACCTTTGGTTCTCAAATCTAGCTGCATATTGGAGTCGCCTGGAAATCTTTAAAAAATTGTCATACTTGGGTCCCATCCCTGATTTCATTGTGGTATGGTCTGGGCCCTGGGGTTTTTCAATCTCTCCAAGTGATTCTAAGGTGCAGCCAAGGTGGAGAACCTCTTTCTCCAGGTAATCTTATCTACACCTACAGTTCTAGCCTCCTGCATGCAGAAGATTCCCAAATCCCCACTTTGGCTCCTCCTTCTTCCCCTGAGCTTTGAACCTGCTATTGGTCTTCACCCTCTATAATGTCAAAATCAAATGACCAAACTGAACTCTTCACCTTCCTCCCCCACTTGGTCTTTCTTCTGTAATCTCTAACTTGAGACATTTACATGCTCATAAATAGTGATTAAAAACAGACTCTGTACCACAGTCCACTGAGCTGACCACGTCAGATACTTTAGACTCATTCTTGACCCCTTCCCTTCACCCTTCACTTCCCACACCCCAACAGTCACCGAATCTTCCTTAAATCCATCTCATCTTCCCCACCCCCTCTTTCCAATTACCTAAATTCGAGCATTTATTTGTTCTATCCTGTACAGTAATAATTGACTCCTTGGAATCCATGCCTTACCTTCTTCAATAGTTACCTTTCCAGAATACAAATCTAATGATGCAGCAACCCCCTTGCTAAAACTCTTCAATGGCTGCCAGTTCTCTACAGAATAAGACCAAATGCTACATATGCCTTAAAGACTTCTCATGATTTGGCTTTAGCTTGCCTTTTCTCACTCAACTTCTATCATTCCTCCAAAGACACAGGGCTCTGAACCTGCTATGTTACTGCAAGTCTCAAACACACTATTGGCTGGGCAAGGTGGCTCACGCCTGTAATCCTAGCACTCTGGGAGGCTGAGGCAGGAGGATCACCTGAGGTCAGGAGCTCAGGACCAGCCTGAACAAGAGTGAGACCCTGTCTCTACTAAAAATAGAAAAATTAGCCGAGTGTGGTAGCGTGCAACTGTAGTCCCAGCTACTCGGGAGGTTGAGGCAGGAGCCCAGGAGTTTGAGGTTGCTGTGAGTTAAGGCTGATGCCACGGCACTCTAGCCTGGGTGACAGAGCAAGACTCTTTCTCAAAAAAAAAAAAAAAAAAAAAAAAAGAGAAAGAGAAAAAATACAGCATGGTCTTTCATGAGCTAATAATATTAAGAAAAATTATCCAAAATTTAGAAATAAGACAATTTATTAAGTAATAAAAAGATTACTCCCTGCTCTTTCAATGTGCTACAGGAGTATTATTAAATAAGTGTATTTATGTTGCCTAATGCAGAGTGGTGCTATCCAATTGAGCCACAGATGCAATTTTAAATTTTCTAGTAGCCACATTAAAAAAGAGGTAAAAAGAAACTGGAGAGATCGATGTTAATAATGCATATATTTTACCTAATAAATCCAAAATATTATTCTTTCAATATGTAAAAAAAATTAGTGAGATAGTTTAGATTCTCTTTTTCCTCCTAAGCCTTTGAAATACCGTGTGTATAATATTTTACACTTACCACATATCTTTGCATGCTACATTTTCATGGGAAGTGCTTCATCTGTATTTAGATTTCATAAAATTCACAGTTGAAAGAAAGGTAGATTCACATACCCAAGTTGTTTTAACGTACCTAAAAGTTTTCCAGTAACTGAATTGAGTAGCAAAAATCATTTTCCTTTAATATTTGCATCTTCATTGACAAAATTGCTGAGCTTTTTTTAGAAGAATTGATTTGACTTTGAAACAAAGGAATGACAGTTTTCAAAACGATGTCCAAGATTTGTGTCGACTCAGTAATATTAACACTGAATTCAAAGGGATATTGCATGATTTGAGAAGCAATTCTAAATTTACCAGTATAAATGAAGCATTCTTCAAATTTTTCTTACAGTGATAAGGAAAACCCCACCTATTACCTGGCACATCAACTAACCTATTACCCGGCGCATCAACATAATACTAACCTATTACCTGACACATCAACTAACTTATTACCTGGCGGGGCGTCAGCCACCTGAGACCCCAACCCCCGGTCCACTCCAACTTAATACAAGTGGGAAAAATTGGGTAGATGGGGCTCAGAATTTGGTGGTGAGACCCCTCTGAGCCCACCGGCAAATAAACTTTGATTCTCGGACTCTCTATGTGCTGCTCGGTTTGTCCTTGGGACCACTTGCAGTAACACTTGCTGTGACAATAGTTTTTGCAGCCCATTTACGTAATGCTGTCCATTAAAATCTTCTGCACATTTGATTCATGCTAGAAAAATGTATAAAATCATTATTGACTTGAATTATACAAAAATTTCAGTTTTAACACAAATCCTTATGCCTGTCTAGCTGAGTCACAGATGAGCTTTTCCTTTTCTTGAAGTTTCCCATGCAGTGTGATATCTGTGAGAAAACACATAAATCGCGTTGCCATTTTTTTTCTTTGATTACTGAATATTTGCCAAGCATTCCTTTTGTTTCGAGAAAATCTTGAATTGGAGTTAACAGCACAGTAAAACTTTGTAACTCTCTGGGGCTAGACCATCAAGCACTGTCGATGAACACGAGATTAAATGCATCGTCTTTTATATTTTTCTTTAAGCAGTTAGATATAAAATACTCGTGATGAGTCACAGCATCTGCATGTATATACAGAACAATTTTAACAACAGTATCTGTGACTCCTTTCATGGAGTCTGTTTCAGAGAACCGAGTCTAAATATTTTCAGAATGTATCATACAGTGATACGAAGTCACCAGAAAAACATCAGTCTCTTGTTTTAAATTTCCAGTTAATCTGGAATTTTGACCTAACATGGCTAGAGATTTTTTTTCCCACATCTAACTGAAGTTCTTTGAGAGATGTAAAAGATTTAAACATATCTATGTATAAGTTTTTAAGGCTACGAGATGGCATTTCTTTGTAAATATGAGTCTTTTGAGTCAAAACATACTCATTTCTTTAACCAATTACAAGTCAAAGAGTCTTTAAACCCACCTATAAGCCTGTAAGCCTCCCCCAACCCTTTGAGATGTCCCACCTTTTCAGGCCAAACCAATGTATGCCTTCCATGTATTGATTTATGACTTTGCCCGTAATTCCTGCCTCCCTGAAATGTATAAAACCAAACTGTAACCCAGCCACAGCGAATCATTCCACTTGCTCTAGGCTTCTTGGGTGTGGCTTTGGGTCATGGTCCTCAAATTCGTATTTTTTTTTTTTTTTTGAGACGGAATTCTTGCTCTGTTGCCTGGCAGAGTGCCATGGTGTCAGCTTAGCTCACAGCAACCTCAAATTCCTGGGCTCAAGCAATCCTTCTGCCCCAGCCTCCCAACTAGCTGGGACTACAGGCATGCACCACCACGCCCGGCTAATTTTTTTTAAATTATTCCTGTAATCCTAGCACTCTGGAAGACTGAGGTGGGAGGATAACTTGAGCTCAGAAGTTTGAGACCAAGCCTGAGCAAGAGCAAGACTCTGTCTCTACTAAAAATAGAAAAAATAATTAGCCGGGCAACTAAAAATAGGAAAAATTAGCTGGGCATGGTGGTGCATGCCTGTAGTCCCAGCTACTTGGGAGGAGGCTGAAACAGGAGGCTCCCTTGGGCCCAGGAGTCTGAGGTTGCTGTGAGGTAGGCTGACGCCACGGCACTGTAGCCCGGGCAACAGAGCGAGACTCTGTCTCAAAAAAAAAAAAAAAATTATATCTAAGTTTGTATCTTATTCTCAGCAATCTTATTTCAGCATTCTTTCTTTTGTCAATGGAAAAGAAGACAAATTCTGTAAAATAATTTAAAGAGGTTTATTCTGAGCCAAATTTGAGGACCATGACCCGGAGCCACGCCCAAGAAGCCTAGAGCAAGTGGACTGGCTGTGGTTGGGTTACCGTTTGGTTTTACACATTTCAGGGAGACAGGGACTACAGGTAAAGTCATAAATCAATACATGAAAGGCATCCATTGGTTTGGCTTGAAAAGGTGGGACATCTCAAAGAGTTGGGGGCTCATAAGTCATATGTGGATTTATGGATTCTTTAGTTGACAATCGGCTGAAAGAGTGAGGCTTTGTCCAAAAGACCAGGAATCAGGAAAGGAATGGTTGAGTTAAGATAAGGGTCTTCTATTCTTCATGTGATGCTATACCGGAATCAGGCTGGGAAGTAAACTACATTATAAAAACCTGTTTACTAAGATTTTGTCATTTGTAGGCATGACTCACCAGGTCCCCTTAGAAAGAAATTTTCTGCTGGGCTGGTGCAGTGGCTCACATCTGTAATCCTAGCACTGTGGAAGGCCTAGGCAGGAGGATCACTGAAGCTCAGGAGTTTAAGACCAGACTGAGCAAGAGTGAGAACCAGTCTCTACTAAAAATAGAAAAAATTAGCTGGGTGTGGTCGTCGTGGTGCAGCCTGTAGTCCCAGCTACTCGGGAGGCTGAGTCAGAAGGATAGCTTGAGCCCAGGAGTTTAAGGTTGCTGTGAACTAGGCTGATGCCACGGCACTCTAACCCGGACAAAAGAGCGAGACTATGTCTTAAAATAAAATAAAATAAATAGAAAGGAATTTTGGGGGGGCAAAGAAGATCAGACTTCAGTCCTCACTTTCCATATAGTGCTACCCTTAAGTTTGATATTGGAGGAGAATATTCTATAATGTATAAAAATATTCACAAAATATTATTAAGTGAGAAAAACAGGTCACAAAAGGAAATGTACAGATTGGTTCTATTTTCATATGCTTTTAAGTATATTGGCATTCTGGAAAAATAGGAATGATATAAACGAAGATGTTTACCATTACCCGTGGGGGGCATTATGCATGATTTGAAAATATTTTGGGGGGTTGTCATTATTTTAAAAACTATAGTTGTATTAAGAAAAATCTTATAAAACTATTATATCATTTTAACTCAGGTTAACGGCAGGAAGCCTTTTCTCATTCCCTCTTCCCTGTTCCTAGAAAACCTAGTGCACTCTCTGAAACACTTTAGCAACATTTGTAATCCTAGGTACTTTTCAGCTAATTCAAGTATTTTAAACAGTGATGATGATAATAAATATGTATACAAGACTGTGGAGTCTTCTACTTGTCTCCTCTATAACTATTCTGTGTTCTTTCAGCTGTTAACTGAGATGCTGTGCTTTTATTATTTATTTATTTATTTATTGCCCAGGCTAGAGTGCCGTGGCGTCAGCCTAGCTCACAGCAACCTCAGACTCCTGGGCTCAAGCAATCCTTCTGCCTCAGCCTCCCAAGTAGCTGGGACCACAGGCATGCGCCACCATGCCCGGCTAATTTTTTCTATATATTTTTAGTTGTCCAGCTAATTTCTTTCTATTTTTAGTAGAGATGGGGTCTCGCTCTTGCTCAGGCTGGTCTCGAACCCCTGAGCTCAAACGATCCACCTGCCTCGGCCTCCCAGAGTGCTAGGATTACAGGCGTGAGCCACTGCGCCTGGCCATATGCTTTTATTTTGCATTTTCCTGGGAATAATACTTCCATGTGCCTAAATTGTGATAATTGAGAATGCCTTATGAATACAACAACAAAAACCCAGTGCATGTTTCTGTCAGAACCTGTCCCCCTCCCCACCTCTTACAGAGTTTTACAATTCTATATGTTTTTCTTTTTCCCTAGATCTAGCCTGTGAGCCCTTGACCCAGGGCTGTATTTTTATTAACCGCTGTGGCTCAATGCCTGGGGTAATTCCTGGCATATGACAGGGTAGTGAGCACGCTATAAATCTGTAAGGAGTTAATGAAAGAATGAGGATTCCCACTCAGCCCTACTATGTGCCATCCCAGGCACTGGAGATATAGCCGTGAACATCTGTAAGTTTGGAATATGAAAGGATTATGATTTTGATAAGGAAAACCCCCATCTATTACTTGGCACATCAGCCACCTGAGACCCCCACCCCTCACGTAAGACCCGCATCAGCATAATACTCACCTATTACCCGGCCCATCAACTAATCCATTATCTGGCACATCAGCATAACAATAAATCTATTACCTGTTGCATCAGCATAACACTAAACCTATTACCTGGCGGATCAACTACCCTATTACCTGGTGCATCAGGACATAATACTAACCTATTATCTGACACATCAACTAACCTATAACCTGGCGGGCATTAGCCACCTGATACCCTATGCCCCAGACCACCACAACTTAATAAAAGTGGGAAAAATCAGGTAGGCGGGACTCAGAATTTGGTGGCGAGACCCCTCTGAGCCCGCCGGCGAATAAACTTTGATTCTCCGACTCTCCGTGTGCCGCTCGGTTTGTCCTCAGGACCACCCGCTGTAACACTTGCTGTGACAATGTAATCACTCGAACGTGATCAAATAATACATTTAAAAGCAGAAATTAAAAGACATGGAACCAAGAAGGCAGTGTAGAACCAACTAGTTTCATACAGTAAGATGTTCATCCTAACCAGAAAATCATTGCATTACTGTTAAACTGAGAAGCAGTGTCCTTAACAGACTTCTCTCTCGGCAGGCAACCAGTCCTAACTCCATATGTAAAACTTAAAATAAAAAGACTGATCTTTTCTTTTTTTCTTTCTCCAAATCTCATGACTTGGGATCAGAGTCACAAGTTGGCAAACCTACACAAAGTTTGCAGCACTCCGTTTTAAGCACAGACTCTGTTGAGCTACAAATAGAATCAACCATTTCCATCACAGCTGGATTTCCACCTTCTCTGCCAGCTGTGGAGCCCACCCACAGGGTAATCAGTGAATAGGTACTCTGCCTTCTCTCTGCATTCCTATGGCATCAAGGCAGACACGTCCACAGAGAAAAATGTAAATCTGAAGCAGGGTCCCTCAATCCTGGTATTGATCTTGTTCTTAAGTTGATATAGCAAGAATTACTTTAAAAATAGGATAAGACACTCCACAGATTACTTATTAATTATAATAGAGAGGTCAGCAGACAAGACTTACCCAAATGATGCAACTTCCATCACTAAAAACTGACATTATAGGCCAGCTGATGCGATGCAATGGTGTCTTGGTTATCCATTGCTGCATGATAAGCCACCATTTACTGGCTCAAAACAACAATTGAGGGGAACCTTAGAATTGAATACAAACAGAAACAAGTGAACTGAGGCTGGGGCCCGGTGGCTCACGACCGCAATCCTATCACTCTGGGAGGCTGAGGAGAGAGGATCGCTTGAGGCCAGGAGTTGGAGACCATCCTGAGCAGGAGCAAGACCCCATCTCTACAAAAAATAGAAAAGTTAGCCCTGCGCGTTGTCGTGGCGAGCACCTGTAGTCCCAGCTACTCAGTAGGCTGAGGGAGGAGGATCGCTTAAGCCCAGAAGTTACAGGTTGCAGTGAGCTATAATGATGCCACTGCACTCTAGCCTGGGCTCTAGCCTGGGTGACAGAGCAAGACTCTATCTCAAAAACAGAACAAAACCCACCAAAAACAAGTGAACTGAAGCATCTTTCTGTCAACGGAAAAAAAGACTAAACTCTGTAAAGTAATTTTAAAGAGATTTACTCTGAGCCAAATTTGAGGACCATGACCCGGAGCCACGCCCAAGAGGCCTTGAGTAAGTGGACTCGCTGAGGTTGGCTTACAGTTTGGTTTTATACATTTCAGGGAGGCAGGGGTTACAGGTAAAGTCATAAATCAATACGTGGGAGGCATACATTGGTTTGGCCCAAAAAGGTGGGCCATCTCGAAGCGGGGGCTTACAGGTTATAGGTTGGTTAAAAGATTCTTTGGCCTGTAATTGGTTAAAGACATGAAGCTTTGTCTAAAGGCTTGGAATGTTCTAACTTAAGGAGCTGTTTATCAGAGATAAGCCACTGGACATAGATTTGTTGTGTAAATTGAGGACCTGCAGGTTTGTCTTGCATACCCTTAGGCCTGTTAATGGGTTACAAAGGATGTCCCCAAGAAGGGAGGGGGGCATGATAAGGCATGTCTGACCTCCTTCCTCCTGGCAGGCAATTTAGTTTTAGGATATTCCTTTGGCCACGAGGGGGTCCATTTAGTCAGCCGGTTGGGGCGGGGGGGTGAGCCTTAAAATGTTATTTTAGTTCACATTTCAAATAACTAACATAATCACATTGGAAAGGGGGCATTAATTCAAATAATGTTAATATGGAGAATTTGGACCACATGCCCTCAGGCTAAAGGGAAAAATAACTCTAAACAAATATTAAACTCAGAAATCTTTTTTTGTTTGTATAGGCATGAGTTCAAAATTCTGAAACTACTTCTATGCATCCTAGGATTAAGCAAATAAGTAAATACATTGTGGATAATAGGATACAGTTTTCTTCATTGTTGGAGAAGGCAGTTATAATTATGGAAAGGGGGAAGAATAGATTGAACACCATTGTGTTGGATTGGAACTGCAGGTATCAGTGGGAAATCATGAGAGAAAGAGCGTTAGATACAAAAATAGATATAGATATGTATAAGCATGTATATGTATTGAATACATTTGTGAGTGTATGTGTGTATATATGTGCACACATATGTGCATGTGCGTATATACATACATACATCTATTTCCCAGCTCTATCTGCTGAGAGGATCTCGAAGCAATGACACCCCAGTAATGATGAATACATTCAGCACACAGATCCTGGTTTCTAAATGGCATTCTCCACTAAAAGGAAACAAGGATCCTTAGAGAAATGGCTGATTTCAGGGCTGGGGCAAGGAAAATACAAGATGAGCCTGGATCACTTTGTTGTGTTAAAAAGTAATGGAGTACTGAAGAAATAATGGGGACATGTTAAAAGATCACAGGAGCCAGCTTATAGAACTCCCACTGGCCAACTCTGAAACAATTTGAGCATAAAAGTAAATATTAATGTTAAGAGTTACAACTTGTTGAATAAAGAATCCATGAGTTCACAATCAAATGAACAAACAAATAAATAAATGAGAAGGGAAAGATCTTGTAGCAGAAAGCCACATAATAAATGTAGAAGGGGCTGGGTGCGGTGGCTCACGCCTGTAATCCTAGCACTCTGGGAGGCCAAGGTGGGAGGATCGCTTGAGCTCAGGAGTTCAAGACCAGCCTGAGCAAGAGTGAGACCCCGTCTCTACTAAAAAAAAATAGAAATTATCTGGACAACTAAAAATATATAGAAAAAATTAGCCAGGCATGGTGGTGCATGCCTGTAGTCCCAGCTACTCAGGAGGCTGAGGCAGTAGGATCACTTGAGCCCAGGAGTTTGAGGTTGCTGTGAGCTAGGCTAATGCCATGGCACTCTAGCCCAGGCAACAGAGTGAGACTCTGTCTCAAAAAATAAAAAAATAAAAAAATAAAGAATAAATAAATGTAGAAGGAATGATGAAAATCACCATTTGGTGGCCGTCATCATAATTGATTCACATGAGAATCATCAATAGATGCTAAAGCCAGTGGATGAGAATTTGAGTAATAACAAGAGATGTACAGAGTGTCAAAGCATATCCCCAGAAAACATTTATTAATTACAAAGGGAAAAGCAGTAACTTTATAGTCACTGGCAGATACCAGCTTAACCAAATGATCAAAGTTTACGTTGTCTGTAATGGAGCTAATTGACAGCATGTGCCTCCTGATATGAGGCACTGAGAAGGACTCAGCATCACTTCCATGGGATCCTGCCAAAAATGCATAATCTGAATCTAATCATGAGGAACATCAGAGAAACTAAAAGTGAAGGACAATTTATAAAATAACTGGCCTACACTGTTCAAAAAAAGTCAATGTCATGAAATACAAAGAAAAACTCAGGAATTATTCCAGATGAAAGGAAACGAAAGAAACTTGATAACAGAAGGCAACACATATTTTGGAATTTTTTGATTTTTGTTTTGTTTTGTTTGCTATAACACACATTATTGGGACAATTGGTGAGATCTTAATAAGGTATATAGTTCAAACTATATTATTGTATCAATGTTAATTGTTTTTGATAAGAGGAAAAGATAGAGATAGATACTAGAGATTGAGAGAGAAAAATAAAACAAATAGAATATTAACATTTGGAGACTGTGGATATCTGAGAATTCATTGTGTCATTCTTGCAACTTTTCTGTAAGTCAAATTATGTCAATACATTTTTTTTGAATGATTATTATCTCTTGCTGTCGTGTGAGTTGACTGTGCTTGACTGAGCAATTCTTGCTTAGGGTCCCTCAGACGGCAGTCAGATGACAACTGAGGCTGGAGTCAGCGGAAGGCTCAACTGGACTAGACGTCCAAGATGGAGAAATCACTCTCATGGTGGGAGCCTCAGTGTCCTTCACATGCCTTTTCTCTCCACCAGGGTGGCCTGGACCTCTCATGGGGGCTCAGGGATCTAAGAAGCAAAAGCAGAACCTGCCAGTGCTCCTAAAGGCAAGGCCCACAACCAGCAAGCATCAGCTGTGCTGCATTCTATTGGTGAAAGCATAGGCCAGTCCAGATTCAATAGAGCGGAGGAATAGACTCTATCTCTGGAAGGTGCCGTGGCATGTACAGGGAGGAACGGGATTGATAAAGACCTCTTTGGGGATCAGCTACCACAAACGATAGGTATATGAGATTATATAAAGAATTCTTGTCGAAGAGGTTTAACCAGAACCTTATCAAAAGGAAACGATCACATAAATCTAGATGTAGACATTTTACAACACATCGGCCTGGACTCAAAAAATCTCAAAGTCATAAAAGACCAAGATTAAAGGATACTAAAGAGAAATAACTAACAAATGTACTGCATGATCATTGATTGGATAGAAAAACAGCTATAAAGGACATTTGGGAACAACTGGGAAAATTTGAATGTGATCTGCACACTAGGTATTGTTGCATTAATGCTAAATTTCTTGGATATGATAATAATATTGTGGCTTTGTAAGAGAATATCCCTTTTTTCTCAAGACATACAGGCTAAAGTATGGTATTTCCTGGTTCAGTATCATAATGTCTGCAACTTATTTTCTAATAGTTTAACAAAAATAATAAGAATAAACTTAAATACATGTGTGTATATGTGTGTGTGTACTTGGAAAGAGAAAAGAAGCAAATGTGGTTAAATAATTGTCAATTTTGGTATAAGGCATTTATTTTGCTATTCTTCTAACTTTTCTGTAGTTTAAAAATTTTTTAAATAAAGAGTTGGAGATAAAAATATAAAATAAGAATAGCATTTTGTGAAAGCATTTACTCCCCCCAATACTATACTTGTTTATATGATCCACTCATACATCACAGAATCTTGGAATTTGAGCCTTGGAGTTCATCCAGTCCAATGTTTATTAAACTGTGGGCTGCAACTCAATCCTTGGTCATGAATAGTGAGTCGCTGGCCAGCATTTCTTCTTTTTTTTTTTCCATCAAGCAATTAAAATTAAAAAAAAAATTATTATGAGTACATTGTAGTTATATATCTTTATAGGGAACATGTGATGTTTTGATACATGCATACAATGTGAATTAATCAAATCAGTATAATTGGGGCATCTGTCACCTCAGGTATTCTTTGTGTTAGAAACATTCCAATTCCACTCTTTTAGTTGTTTTAAAGTGTACCCTAACTTACTGTTGATTATAGTCACTTTGTTGTGCCATTGGCCAGCATTTCTTGAATGGAATGGAAAGGAATATCAGTGGGCCTCATGTTTGGGGAAACTTTTGTTTGAATCACATATATGTGTATACACATGAGCATGTGATGGGTCTCAATGAAAAGTCTATTTTTTTACTGTGGGCTATGATCAAAAAGGTTTGAAAATTCAGCTGCCCGGAACCTCTCTACAATGTTAGTTTATGTCAAGGTTGGGCATTCTGTTCTTTAACAGGGCATTTTTGGACATCTCTTATCGTTGGCACTTATTCAAAAATTAATTGTGTCATCTTTCTTGTTGTTCTTAGTACAGTGGCAGGATAATGTATTGAGACACTAATCTGAATTTAGTTCTATTATCTCTCTTCTCCCAGCCCCAGGGCCTTTGTACCAAGCAGGGCTTAGGGACCAGAAACATTGAGCAGAAAGCAGAAATTATTTAAAAACAACCTCCCTTTCCAAACCTTTTTTTGTTTGTTTTTAACCCAAGCTCCTTGAGGGAACTTTGCTGAGTTGAGAAAGGCCAACTTTATAGACCCATCAATGGTTTTCTCTGAATTAATTTTATTTGTTCTTATTTTACATATCTCAGATAAAAGATCCCCGACTTTTAAAATGAAGAGATTGAACTAACCCAGGGATTCTTTTTTTTTTTTTTTTTTCTGAGACGGAGTCTAGCTTTGTTGCCTGGGCTAGAGCGAGTGCCGTGGCATCAGCCTAGCTCACAGCAACCTCAAACTCCTGGGCTCAAGCGATCCTCCTGTCTCAGCCTCCCGAGTAGCTGGGACTACAGGCATGCGCAAGCATGCCCGGCTAATTTTTTATATATATATATTTTTTTTCAGTTGTCCAGATCATTTCTTTCTATTTTTTTAAATAGAGATGGGGGGTCTCGCTCTTGCTCAGGCTGGTCTGGAACTCCTGAGCTCAATCGATCCGCCCGCCTTGGCCTCCCAGAGTGTTAGGATTACAGGCATGAGCCACCGCGCCCGGCCTAACCCAGGGATTCTTAACCTGGGGATTAACACATCGGTGAACTTGAAAGAAAAAACATTTTCTCTTTATTTTCACTAATCTCTAACAAAAGCAAGTGTTTTCTTTAACTGCAAATGTGAGCATTAAACCATAGTGATGCTAGCAGGGCCTGTGACTGACTTGTCACCAATACAAATCACAATTATTTTCATATCACATGACAATTGCTACATATATCTTGAAACATCATTTATGCTTATTGCCACTTCGAAATTAGATTCCTGCTACATTTTGTTACGTAATAGATTAAGTGAGGCCGGGCGTGGTGGCTCACGCCTGTAATCCTAGCACTCTGGGAGGCCGAGGCGGGCGGATCGATTGAGCTCAGGAGTTCGAGACAAGCCTGAGCAAGAGCGAGACCCTATCTCTACTAAAAATAGAAAGAAATTAGCCAAACAACTAAAAACATATATAGAAAAAATCAGCCGGGCATGGTGGCACATGCCTGTAGTCCCAGCTACTTGGGAGGCTGAGGCAGAAGGATCGCTTGAGCCCAGGAGTTTGAGGTTGCTGTGAGCTAGGCTGACGCCACGGCACTCTAGCCTGGGCAAAAAGAGTGAGACTCCGTCTCAAAAAAACAAAAAAATAGATTAAGTGAAATAGTACATATATATATATACACTAAGTATACATTTGTAATAGTATTGTGATAGCCACATTTTCAATATATTTGGTTTCCTTTATATTCCTATGTATGCTGTTTTATGCATTGAAAAACATTATTCTGAGAAGCCAGACTGCCAAAGAGCCCCTAGGTTAAAAAAAAAAAGTTTATAATACTTGGATTGGATGATCTCTGATTTTCAAAGTCCACATTAGTGTGTACACAGGATCTCTATCAGTCTCTCTGGAGAATGGCTTATAACTTAGATAATTATCTCTGTGACAAAGCCGTATCAGCATTTTGATCATTTCATATTTGACTTGAAGTGTAAACCTTTAAAATCAACTTTTCAAACAAACCTTTCTATTAAAATTATTCTCTGATGCATTTATAGCAAAATGTAGGAAAAATAGCACCAGAAGAAGTGTGGTGGCGTGCAGCTGTAGTCCCAGCTACTCAGGAGGCTGAGTCAGGAGGATTGTTTGAGCCCAGAAGTTGGAGGCTGTAGTGTGCCATGATCGAACCGGTGAATAGCCACTGCACCTCAGCCTGGGCAACATAGCAAGACCCTGTCTCTAAAAAAAACCCAAAAGTACCAGAAACTGAACCAGAAAACCCACATCTTACTTTCATTTCTGTTTTCTGATTCTGAGATAGTCATTTAATGTCTTTGAACCTCATCTATAAACACATTTAGATGATCTTTAAAATCTACAAGCTCCCTTTCCTGTTGTAAAATTGTACACTTCTAGAATTTTCTGGCTTTCTGCTGAGTGTGCTCTTTGGGATTCAGTTCTTAGTATTCTATTTTAATGAATTCATTCATCTATCAGATATTGAGGTGGGAATAACTAAGCAGTTAAGCCAGGGGATTCTGGGAATATATTCCATAGAGTCATATTTAAGCTGGGTTTTGAAGGCTAAGTAGGAGTCTGTTAAGTGAGGAGAGGACAAAGATGTTCCAGGCAGGGAGGATACTGCCTAGAAAGTCCCAATGTGCACAGGGCCCACAGTGCACTGAGAGGCTTGATACGGGTTCAAAGGGGCCCAGAGTATGGGTTCCTTAGCTTATAAGAAATGGAGAAGGTGTCTAAACAGGGGAAGTAACATGGTCAAGTTTGTGTTTTGGAAAAAGAACCCTGAGAGCATGTGGGAGATTGAAATCAGAGAGATCAGTTAGAAAGGAGAATGAAAGAAAGAAAGAAAGAAAGAAAGAAAGAAAGAAAGAAAGAAAGAAAGAAAGAAAGAAAAAGAAAAAAGAAAGGAGAATACTGCAACACTTGAGGTAAGCGGGCTGGGTGTGATAGCTGACTCGTGTAATCCTAGCATTCTGGGAGGCCGAGGCGGGAGGATCACTTAAGGTCAGGAGTTCAAGACTAGCCAGAACAAGAGCAAGACCCCCATCTCTACTAAAAATAGAAAAAATTAGCCAGGTGTTGTGGTGAGCGCCTGTAGTCCCAGCTACTTGGGAGGCTGAGGCAGGAGGATCGCTTGAGCCCAGGAGTTTGAGGTTGCAGTGAGCTATGACGATGCCATAGCATTCTAGCCTGGGCAACAGAGGGAGACTCTGTCTCAAAAAAAAAAAAAAAAAAAAAGGAGAAAAGCGATAATGAAGATCTGAATCAAGGCGCTGGCTATGGGAATAGAGGAAAAAGAACAGAAGTGGGTGAACCTTAAGAGAAACTGTGTGGTGATGAAGGAGGAATCAAGGATGGTCCTGGTTTCTACTGACAACTGGATGAAGGGCGATATTGAATAGAAAATACAGGAGGAAGGAAAGGCTTTTGGGGGAGGAAAGCTAGGCTTTGAAATGTTGAGTTTGAGGACCTCCAGAGAGTCATGGGCTTGAAATTCTGGAGAGAGGTATGCCCAGAGATATGGAATGATAAACATCATACAAAAAAGGTAGCTGAAGCTATTTCATCAGCTTCCTCATTACCACCTGCCTGGTCCCTCTACAATGCGTCACATGACAAAGACTGTTAAATCCTTACTCCTGAGCTTACTATTAAGGCTAGCAATAACTGCTTCTTCTTCATCCCCACCTTTCCAACTGAACTTTGTTACTCCATAACACATCTGTGTATTAGTTAGGGTACAGGCAAGGTCACTGTAGCAAAGGAATTCTAAAGTACAGTGGCTTATATAAGATAGTTCATTTCTTTCTTATATAACAATCCAGGGTCTGTAGGGCATCTCTGTGCCATGAAGCTATATAGGAACCTGGGCTAGTGGGCAGCTCTGCCATCCTCAGCATCACTCTTGGGGCTCAAGAGATTGTTCCAGTCATTGCCATTTCTCCACTGATGGAAAGAAAATTCAGGGTAAGCAAATATATCTTTATGGAGATAAATACACATCACTTCTGCTCACATCCCATTGGCCCAAACTTGGTCGCATGACCACACCTACCTTCCCAGGGAGACAGGACAATATGGTAGCTTGCTGGGCAGCCATGTGATGAGCTCACACTTAGGGGGCTCTGTTACTAAAAAGTAGAAAGGGTAAATGGACACAGGGAACGATCAGCAAACTCTGACACTTTCAAACCCCTGGTCATCTAAACATCCATGCACACTCTTATTTCTACACATAGAATATACGTGTCTCTCCCTTTTGGAGATAACTCAAAGTACAAGCCATTTACTGAGTACAAAATAAAGTCTGGCATCGCTGGGTAGTGTGCAGTCCTCTCTATCAGGTCTAGATCGAGCGTCTCATAATCCAGAAATCTATATAATAATACATCATTACTCCCCCATCACTACTCAACATTCAGTATATAATGTAGAGCAAGAGCAGGATATCCACAGAGAAAACTCTCATTTGGACAAAAGAAGAATGGAAGGCACTCATCAGTCACTGGCGCATAGAAATGATAAAACAGTGTTGGGCAAGATGTGCAAGGACTCCCTAGTAGTGAAGGAAGTTCTCCTATCAGACCTTGGTTTGCTCTCTGGGAAGAGTTCCCTTGTACGTGATCCTCCCTGGACCTTGGCCTTGTCCATTATTCTGCATGGTCATACCTGAAGTGGGCTGTGGAGAGTACATCTATGTGTCCTGACTTTATTGTCTATCGGTTCTACCAGTTACTAAGAAAGTGGTATTAACATCTCTCACTGTGATTGAGGATTGTCTTTCTTCTCCTTGATGTACAATTTTTATTTTTTATATTTTAAGGCCATGTTATTAGTTACATACAAATTTAAAATTGTTCTATCTTCCTGGTGAATTGAGCCTTTCTTAAGAAGTGACTCGCTTTATTTTTAATAACGCTTTTTGCTTGAAGTTTATTTTGTGTGGTGTTAATATGGCTATGTCAGCTTTCTCTTAGCATTGTGGGGTAAATGTCATTTCTTTACTGTCTGCCTTTCTTTATTCTTCTATTTTAAATGTGTCTCTTTAAACAGCACATAGTTTTGTTTATTTTCCATTTCTTTTTTTTTCTTTTTTTTCTAGATATTTGGTCAAATATATTTTCCATTTCATAATCTTTGTTTTCTCACTGGAAAATTTAGTCCACTTACATTCAGTATAATCGTGGATGTATTTGTGCTTAAATCTACTATCTTATTATGTGCTTTACCTTTTCCTGTCTGTTTTGGGTTTTTTCTTTCCTTCCTTGCCTTCTTCTGGACTGATACATTTTATCGTTCAATTTTTAAAATCTCTTTTAGTTTAAATATCATATACTCTTCTTTTGTTCCTTTGGTGGTTATCCTAGAATTACAACATGTATGCTTCACTTATAAATATCTAATTTTAATTGATACCTTTCCTCTCCTCTTGGATAATGTGAGGGATTAAGAACATTTATCCCCATTTAATCCCCTCCCAAACCTTTATGCTATGATTGTCATGCATTTTGAATAAATTTTCTATTTATTTATTCCCACGAGGCATTATAATAATTGTTTTACATAGTTAATGCTGATTTAGATTTACCCAGTATCTGGAGTCCCTTTGAATCTGTTTTGTTGTTCATTTTTCCTAGCGGTTCTTGCTCAAAGTTTTCTGTCCCTATTAGGCTTGGTTATCTTTAATTGTGCTGGATACTATATATGAAAAACATTTGTTGAAATAATTTGAGGCCCAGGTTGATGTTATCTCTCTCTAGAGAGGATGTTCATTTGCTTTTTCCAGGATCACCTTAGTCCAAGTACAAGATTTGAGATTATCTGAGCAAGCCACTTCTAGTTCACCCTTACTCCTGGAGTGTGTGTGGGTATGGGATGAGGACGGGTTTACCATGTCTCCACCCTTGGCAGGTCCTGATCTCTGACTTTTGTCTCCTTAGTTCCTTGAGGTTGCTAACAAGGCAGCTCACCCTCTCAGTTGTCTCTTCAGGATTGGCTAATGACCCCAAGGCAAAAACGGTCCAGAGTGCCAGGCTCACCAATCTGGACTTCCATTCTTTTCTGGATCTCATCCCAGTTATTTGTCATTATTTTGTTAGCTTTTTGATGCTTTTAAGAAGATGTTTAATATATTATGTTTAGCAGGAAGGTTGATCTTAATTACCTAGTATGTCATTACTGAAATTGGAAATGTTACTTCTTTATAGCTCCTAGACTAATGTTTCTAAAGATGGGGCCCATGGACCATGTGCATCAAAATCACATGTTATGCTTATTAAAAATGAGATTCTGAGGCTGCCATGTCAGACATCATTCAGAACCTATGGCACTAAAACCTAGGAATCTTCCCTTTTGATAGGTTCTCAGACAAGGCTATACTTATGAAGATTTAAGTTTGACAAATTTTGCCCCAAAGCTTAGCCTAGTACTCTTAGTAATAAACATTCAGGGAATATTATTTGATTTGATTCTTGTTTAAAGGTCAGGTAGGACAGAAGAAATCTGAAAACATACCCCAGTTGGAATTTGGTCAATATTGAAATCTCTTATCTCCCCACCATTTGAAAAAAATCCTCCTTAATGCAAGATGAGCCCAAAGAAAAACTCTCAAGAACCAAACCCCTATCTAGAGCCAAAGTCTAGTCCTGTCACAGTCACCTGTCTCAGGAGTAGTGTTCATTTTGATTGGCCATGGCAGGTACTTCAATGTGTCTGTTTGTCACTAACGAAAAGTTTTAAAAAGAAGTTACCTAGAGATATCTTGGCCCCAAATCCACTGGTGAATCCAATTATGAACTAGCCTCAAAAAAATAGAGTCTATGAAGCCATATCTTTTATGAAATAATGGCAATTATAAATAGTATTTTTTGCAATATTATTCTTTGTCAAAATAAGAAGTTGTTAGTACCATGTTGGTCTTCAACATTATTTTGAGATTTTACTGGCTCAAGAAATCTGTAGATCTCAGAATTACTTTTCAAGCCACTCCAGATTCCAATATTCCAGAAAGCTCTCGGCCTGCCTGCTAAAGACTCTGAGAATAGCAGGCGAATCTGCATTCCACACTGTCAGGAACATGATTAATTATCTATTTGGATTAGCCCATAGAATCTATGTTCCTGCATTTCTGCGACACAGTTACTTAAATTTCTTAGCTTTGGTCATGCTTTTAAGTTACAATGCTTTCTCAAATGTTTATCTTTGCTTTCCTGCAGGAAAAAACAAAGCCAAGCAGTCACTGAGCAACATCTTAGATATCTCATTTCTTCATCAACATGCAGTGTCTTAGATTTTATTCAACTTCTAAAGGAAAAGCTTTGTGTGAGTTCTTGTGTTTTCCACAGCTGAATAACCTTAATATGGAAATGTGCTCATGTTACACACCATAGCCTTCAATAGAAAGTTTCGGAGAACTTGAGCTTTTTAATCAGATGATCTTGCTCTCTACTCAGAAAACAAAATTCCACGGGGAACCTGCTATGTAGAGCAGGCTTTGTTCTATTGTAATATTCTTTTTCTCTTATTTCTCTCTAACGAAGAGAACGCTTTTCAAAAACCATCTGAGTAGGGAGCTGTATTACAAATGAGCTGTTGTGAGATTTTTAAAAACCAGATCTGTTTTGGAAACTACTATCAGTTGGAGAGTGGTTTATACGCAAACTGTGCTAAATTCCTTGAAGTTAAGCCAACTCCGAATATGCCTTATTGATGCAATAATGTTTGTCACTTCAATAACCTAATAGGCTAGCATACATTTAATGGGCTGTGGTAACCTATGTAACCTATGATGACTGAAAAATAATTATCACATGCCCTTATGGTTTCATTTAACCAGATTAATCTGCTTTGGTAATGGGATCGTTCAGGCCTAGTTAAGTCTATCTAGATTATAATTCTAAGGAAAGGGTAATTTAAAAACATTTAAAACTGTAGGTTTAGAGCAAAATCACATATGTAGGGTTTTTTTTCTTTTCTATGCAACTTTACTTTTTATTTTTTAATTTCGAAGTATTACAACGGTACAAATGTTTTTGGTTACATGGATCGCTTTTGTAAGGCTTGAGTCAGGGTTAAAAGTGTGCCTGTTCCCAACGGCAATCACAGCGACAACAAAAATAAATAAATGGCACTTGATTAAATTAAAAAGCTTCTGCACAGCCAAGGAAATAATCAACAGAGCAAACAGACAACCTACAGAATGGGAGAAAATATTTGCAAGCTATACATCCAATAAAGAACTAATAACTAGAATCTACAAAGAACTCAAGCAAATCAGCAAAAAAAAAAAAAAAAATCAAACAATCCCATTAAAAAGCGGACAGAAGACATGAACAGAAGCTTCACATATTTAGGTTTTTAAAGATACCCATTCACTTGGTCTCCAAGGCAGAAACCTGGACTTGCTTTAAACCCATCTTTTGTTTCTGTAGGCTCTTTATAAATCCATTCACAGCTCTTTTTTCCCATTGGCTCTCTGGGTGTGTGTTTGTTAAGGTGGGTGGGATGTATGTGATGTTTAACTAAGAAAAATTACCTAACACTTGGAAACAAGGCAAAAGGATGACTGCTTGTCCTTTCAACTTCTGGAATGAAGCTTTATTTAAAAACCTCTATCTCTAGGGCCCACCCAAGGATTATTATGTTTTCTAGGAGAATGTACTGCTGCTTAAGGCCAGGCATGTTAACTTGGAGGTTTTTGTCCAGTAAACATGCAAATGATTTCTGTGCAGAAGTGATAACCCCAAAGGTTATGGTTTTATTGCCTCGTTTACCCTCTAACTTAGCAAACTTATTTCAGCATGCTTTTCCTTTTTACATGTATAAACCTCTGTCTTTTGAATTCTCCTTTGTATTAGATTTACATCCTGCCAGTTCCCCCATTAATGCATAAAACCTGTCATATGTGTTCTTTCTATATTTTCATTAGGGTCATATTTTTGAAAATTACACTTTGTCTCTATGAAAAAAAAGAGATAGATCTCTCAAGACACTCAAGAAAATGGGTATCTCATTACTTTAGTTCATCCAATCTCACCTCTCTGGGGAACACATTTCATAAGAATTAAACCAATGTATTTTGATTCCCATTTTAAATCTCATTTCCTGGTAGCTTTCTGACAGAGTCATCAAGCTTATTGTCCAGGAAAGAAGGGACAGACAGGTGCTGTCTACAACAGAGAGGCCATTTATCAGCTTTGAATTTCAAAGCTGATTTTCTTGATCTCTTTTTAATAAGACAATGTATACAAAATCCAGGCTTTTTAGAGAAAGGGATTTCTAAATAACAAAGCTTCCTTTTTAATAAATAGGCCTTCGTGCAGGATAGAAGGGAGGCCCCCACCCCCACCCCAGGCTGCAGAGAGTAGAGGGAAAAGTATCCCTCCCCTCTGGACTCCGTTCTAGGGAAAAGAAAGGTAGAGTCCAATCTAGGAGGCAGGTGGAAGGACACAATTGTCCTGATCCCCTCTGTCCGGGTCGAAGCGCTAGGGCAGGAAGTATGTTAGCTAGGTTGCTGAGAAAGCTGAGGGCCAGCGGGGGGAGGTCTGGGTCCTGCTTTTCTTTGGGAGGATTAACATCTGCCCTTTGCCACTATGAGGTCACGGAAGCCACACCCTTCCCTCACACACCCCGATGCCATCCTGGAGAGGAGCAGAGGGAGGGGTGGAACTCTTACTGGTTGAACATTTAACTGACTCATCCAAGTAGAGACCATTTACCTACAAAGACATTGTAATATGTGATTGAATTAAGGTTAATAAATTGGACTTAATCTTGTCCTCCCTGCCCACGTCGACCTAGAAGGTGTGGGCTTGTAAGGTACATCAGAGCACAGAGAAAAAAGAAAGCCACAGTTTTCTTTGCCCGGCTGAGTATATTCTGAGTAAATGCGAAATGCTGCCACCTAAGGATTAGGTCATTAAGAATGAAATGTCCGATTTCCTTAAGTACTAGGTTTGACAATTGATATGTCTCACATTTCACTTTGACACTTCTTGTTTTATTTTTATTGTGAAGGTACATCCTCATTCTTTCAAATGCATGGTTTTTGGCTTGTGATTATCTTTCAAATTTTTTTAGAGCAATTTTTGTGAAACCATAGATAAGTCAAAAATTTGTGTTGTTTTTTAATATGAGTTTATTAGTGGAACCAACGCAGCACAGACAGCTCAAACTATCAGAGAAGTGTTTGGGAAGGATGTGGCTAATGAATGGAACACATAGTACGTCTGTGGTTCCAGAAGTTCCATTCTGGTGATTTTAATCTTGAAAATGAGCCACGTAGGTGACCTGAGACCAACGTGGATAATGATGAGCTGAAAGCTGTAGTGGAAGCGAATCCATCTCAACCTATGCCGGAATTAGCAGCAAGGTTTGACGTTACTATTCTAACAATATTGGACCATTCGAAACAAATCAGCAAGGTAAAGAAGCTGGGTAGGTGGGTTCCACGTGAATTAAACAAGCATCAGAAGAGAAATTGTCTCGAAGCTTGCCTTTCTTTGCTGTCACAACATAAAGGCGAACCATTTCTACACTGTATTGTTACGTGTGATGAACAGTGGATTCTTTTTGACAATCGCAAGCGTTCGGCACAATGGTTGCATAAAGAATGAAGTACTGAAACACAGTCCAAAACTGAATATTCATCAAAAAAAGCTAATGGTGTCTATTTGGTGGTCCAGCGCTGGTATTATCCACTACAGCTTCCTGGAAACTTGGTCAATGGATTACAGTGCATGTCTACTGCAATCAATTGGATGAAATGATGAGGATGCTTGTGATTAAGCAGCTGAGATTGGTCAATAGAGACAGGTCAATCCTCTTGCAAGACAACACTTGACCACATGTCGCACAAACAACGCTGCTCAAACTACAGAGGCTGGACTTGGAAACTCTCTGTCATCCACTGTATTCACCAGACCTTGCACCAACTGACTACCACTTCTTCCAGGCTTTGGACCATTTCTTGCAAGGAAAAATATTCAATTCTCAACAAGCTGTGGAAAACGCCTTTCGCAATTTCATCACCACTTGTTCTCCAGGCTTCTTCTCCGCTGACATAAACAAACAAGCTACTGTTAAGATGGCAAAACTGTGTCGAAAGTTTAGACGCATACTTTGATTAATTGCACTGCCTCTTGTTTGAGATATAATAGACTTTTGATTCAAAATCGGACCTTTCATATTTAATGACCTAATATGTATTTCATGCCCCTCTATCCTCTTTCTGTCACACACGATCAACAAATGTGTTGTTACTTTTTGATTTCACGAAGAGCATGTCCTATTTTGCTTGTAGTTTCTGGTCTCCATCTGACACATCCATGTGCTTTCTACAATGTTTGTATTTAACAAGATAAAGTTTGCCACAGACTAAAGTAGCAGGTGCCAGGAATATGACCACTGTGAGTATAGACTTGGTGATGTCTCCTTACAGTTCCTCGAATATTTGCTTACTATATTGTGGGCTGTGTTACTAGGTGCCATTCACCAAATATAACCTACTCTACCCACTTCCTGGCCCCCTTTGGGTTGCATAGGGCCACATGACTAATTGTGGCCATTGTGTAATAAGTGTAACTTTCAGGCTGGAGCAATTTGTTGCTGATGTGTGAGTTTCCAGAGCAATTTTTCCCTCTAGCACGGCAACTGGCAAAGTTCGACATGGTAGCTAATCGACAAATTAAGTTTCTAGTAACTAGAAACTATCTGGGCAGAGCTGCCAGATAACCTGCGATGGACATGTAGTATGAGTGGGAAATACATCTTTGTTTTTTGGGCTTGTTTGTTACAACAACATAATCTAGCCTAGTCTATCTGAGATACAATATTTTAAAGAAGGAAAGTGACTGGCCCAAGATATTTCTTCTAAAGAAGACACTGGATGGTGTTTCTTCTAATGGTTCATCTCTTTTCAAGTGAAAGAAGTAAAGACAATTAAAAAAAATACAGGAGCAAACATAAAAAGAAAATAAGATCCATAGTTCTATTCTGTAGGTGTTGCTAACATTTAATGTATTTCCTTTTTTTTGAGACAGAATCTTGCTGTTGCCCGGTAGCGTGCCGTGGCATCAGCTTAGCTCACTGCAACCTCAAACTCCTGGGCTCAAGTGATCCTCCTGCCTCAGCAGCTTACCAAGTAGCTGGGACTACAGGCATGCACCACCAAGCCTGGCTAATTTTTTTTTTTTTATATTTTAGTTGCCCAGCCAAATTTCTTTCTATTTTTAGTAGAGATGGGGTCTTACTCTTGCTCAGGCTGGTTTGGAACTCCTCGGCTCAAGCAATCCTCCCGCCTTGGCCTCCCAGAATGCTAGGATTATAGGCATGAGCCACCACGCCTGGCCTAAAAAAAAAAATTAAGGTTGTTTCTACTTTTTTGCTTGGTGATTAATTTACCTATAGCCAATTATTTCCCTAGGATCAACTATTAGAAGTGGAATTTCTGGGCAAATATCTTTGATTACACCAATTTATAAAATTTTGCTTAATTTCTTTTCTTATGCTGTTGTAATCATGAAGTGAATAAAGTTTCATATCCTGTTTTATTTTTTAATAAAAATATTTCCCCATGTTTTCACATGTTCTATAAAAACAAATTTCAATATCTTTATATGGACATAAAGCTGAGTTAAGTTAGTCAATTTAATCTATTCATTCCACTATCTTGGTTGTTAGACAGTTAGGTCGTTTCCAGTTATTCACTGTGGTAAATCACACTTTTAAGAACATCTCTTTGTAGAAAGCCTAGTATATATTTAGGATTATCACTTTAAGATAAATTCCCAGAAGAGGAATTACTGCCTCAAAGGGTATGGACATTTTTGAGTTTGGTGATAAATATTGATAAATTGCTTTCTCAACTAGTTATATCAATCTACACTGTAATGCATCATGTTTTCTCATGACAAATCATGAGCTAGATATTAGAACAGCCTGATGGATTACAGAACACTCTTCCTTGGAGATGTTTAAAGAGAATTAAAAAATTCCCTTTCTGTGTTTCAGGTCAGACTTTCAAAGATAGAAGACAGGTTTATGAGCTCTCGATTAAAAAGAAGAGACATTTTAAAACACCAGGAAGGGTAACATGAACTTAGTGTTCTTTATTGTCTTTCTTATATCAGACCTTAGATTTGGATAGTGACTTTCTTTCCAAGTGAAATGTTTTCACATCATCTCTAAAAGCAAGGCAAGTGTCTATTCTATGGACAGGGAAGTACTGAGGCACACTGAAAGTTTCTTTAAGTGGCTTTCCTATAGCCATATAATTTATACTGAACTCACATCTATGGTCCACGCCTTAGGGAGGACTCTTGGCAATGTTAGTAAAGTTCAGATTCACCTCAAGATACACTAGATATAAAACAATTTTTTAAAAAGAGGGTACAGCAGAAAGGCTCCATCTAAGTTCTATTTTTGTGTGAAAGAAAATATTATAGCATCAAAAGAAGGAATTCCTCATACAAAACAGATGGTACATACAAGCTAGACTTCAACCTTGTGTTTTGTAGTTTATAAGAATCAAGGCTGACTTCAACAGTTGAGATGACTTTAAAATGATGACAATTTATTCTTTCCTCTGCAGGAATTCTAATGAACAAAGAACCAGTTTGTGTTATATTTTAGACATCAAGGTGCTTGGCGTAACACATGGTTTATTAACCCTGGCACTACTGACATTTTGGGCCTGAGCTTGCTTTTCTGTGTGGCCTGTCCTGTGTACTGTGGGATGTTTAGTAATATCCCTGGCCTCTACCCATACATGACATTGACACCACTCCCCCAAATTGTGACAACCAAAAATGTCTCCAGACAATGCCAAATGTCCTCTGGGGGACATAATCACCCTGGTTGAGAATCCCTGATGTGGTACATATGGTGTGTTTAATTCTATTGACTAAGCCCTGGTTATGTCCAGATGAATGACAAATGAAAACGATGCAAAGCTTAGACACTGATGTCCTTTAACAGATATTTTCATATAAATTAACTTTTTTTTAACATTATCTAATACATTTTGAGAAAAATGGATGTCTTATCTCAGAAAATAAATGGAAAAGTAAAATGGACATCAATTGATAAGAATAAGGTATCCTAAATCTGTAAAATTGAATGTAATCTAAAATTTTGATGAAGATGGTTTTCAGGCATAATACTGGGTAGAATCAATGGATTTGTTCATTTGTAATTATCTGTGAATAACAAAATTTTACCAGCGAATGGCTTTTTCTAAGTTATTAAGTAAAATACAAGGTCAGAAATCTGGGTTTTCTAAGCCATTACAGAAACAATTTCAAAGATACTTTGTTCATGAATTCTGTTTTCAATCTGGAAAATTTACATGGCATTTCAAATAGGACAATTTAAAACTCCCATCACAATCAGAATAAAGGACACATTTGAACTGGAATCCTTGAGAAAAACTGGCAGTCTTGTCTTTGCCCTTAAAATTAATTTAATTTTATTTTTTTAATTATTTTTTTTTATCCTCCTCCTCTTCCTCCTTTAGCCCTTAAAATTTAAAGCAATTGTTTCTGGATTTTATTCTGATAATTGTGCCAATAAATTTAGCCAAAAAGACTTCGCAATATGGATATTTTCGCACATAATGCAGTATGTCTTTCCTCATACATTATGAACAACTTTTTCTGATCCCGGGATACATGAGACTTGCCAGGGCAACCCTTGGGGGTCTAAACTGGCAAATTCCCTTTGTCTCAATGTTATAAGGATTTTATCATATGGTTATGCTTAGGAACATGTCCTCCCAGTATCTGAGGGAAAGTTAGTAAATATTTACTAAAATATTTTCCTTCTGGACTGTATTTAAAATCTCATTGAATCAGTTAAGATGCTTTCAGCTGTGAGTCACGATATCCAACTGTAAGTGGTATATTCAACAGATAGTGGTATTGTCTTACCTAACAAGCGTTGAGAAGTCGATCGTCCCAGGTTAGACAGTGTCATCGGTGACTCAGGCTCTTTCCATCTCTGTATGTTGCCATCCTCGGCACATTCGCTTTTATCCACTGCTTCATGGCTGCATTAATGCTCCCATGAAATGAAATGCCTATGAAATGGCAGGAAGGGAGAGGTGTGAAAGAAAGCTCTCCCTAAATATCTCTCGCTTTCATCAGGATGGAAAATCTTTCTAGAAGCCTCTCGGAAGAGGGCTGCTGAAAGACTCATTTGACCGGATGGATCACGGCCAGCCCTAACTTCAAAGGAGGCTGAGAGAGAGACTATCTGGCATTTTCAGCCTCTATCATGGGAAGCAGACCGCGCACCGCGCTGGATGGGAAGAGACGAATGGCTTTTGGGTAGGCAAGCAAAAGTGTGTGCCAATTCATATTTTTGGAGAATGTTCCTCAGTCAAGAAAAGTATAATGTTACAAAAGTTCTACAAGCATTCTAAACAGCTACCTCTTCTCTATATTTCCTGTTTTGATTTTAAAATCAAAAATGATCTTTAAGAAACACAATCCAGTATGAGAAATATTATGTACTATGTAAAACAACTGTAAGTATGTTAAGGTTATAAGTAAGTTGCTAAGATAAAAGCTAACTTGATTTCCCCCTTAGAAGGAAAAATCCTTTAAGATTCTACGGGCTGCCTTATCTCTACAGACCTTGCATGCTCACAAAGACGTGCTAAGGTTGTTTTTGCAGATACACAGAGGAAAATCATTAGTACGTTAAACGACTTTGTTTTTCAGGTTGCCTCCAGTTATTTCATTTGGAATTTGTTTCATACCACCACTCTCCAAAATGTGCTAGAGGTCCTGGTTCAGAACAGTTAGGTTCAATCCCTCCAGTTGCATGTCTTACGGGTGCCCTTGCTTGAAGTAGACTTAGGCTGGTTGAAACGTAGCTTTTCTTTCTGGGAATGGGTGTCCCCTGCATTTCAGACACACTCCTTGAACATTCTGCTTCAGGAGCGGGACTGGTGTCATGTGGTCCAACAGCAGCTTCCACAAGACAGAAACGCAGGACTTTGAGTTTGCTGGGGCTGCTCCTGACCTGGCCATAGTCCCCTCTAGGCTCTGAGGCCAGATTTGCTCTTGAAGCTGTACTGCTTCATAGAGGTGGAAGAACGGGTGTGCTAGGGAGAAGAGACCTCAAAATTTCACCTTCTGAAAGTCACTAGTGGGTGGCAGGGCTAAAACCTGGATCCAAAATAGTTCTTGTTCCATTTCTCCTCTTTTTATCCTTTAATGTCTATAGGAATTATATAACAATCAAACAGCAAGCCAAGGCAAATGCATCTCCAGTGCACTCAGATGACACCAAGGATTGATGATTGATCTTCTGGAAAGTTCATTCTTACCATATTGCAACAAGTCTCTTATTTTTCTCAGAGGAGGGGGAAAACAAACCATGACCAAACTCTCGCTCACCTCTATTACTAAAAGATGAGATCTTTTCCTCTCTTTGAAGAATTTTGAATATATGTTTTTACATAGGGCAGGAAGCTAATTCCACATGACTAAATTCACATGCCTGCCATGCTTCCAACCTGGGGAATTTTCTTAATTTGTCTTGCTCCCTTTGCAATAGTAGAGAGAGCAATTATGCTTGTCCATCTCCTCGTCTACAATAATGAGAGTAGGGATAAATTGGAGTGTACATATAAGAGCAGGATCATTTTCTGCTTTAGAGTGGCCCGTATCCATCGACTCAAGATCTCATTGAGCACTGTTATGAACTAGGCGCTATGAGGGTGGCAATACCCAGAGAAAGCACGGGATCTCAGCTCCGAAGGAGTTTACAAACCAGGAACGGAAATAAGACACATGAGGTTGTACATGAATGTCGTGAGCACAAGCATTAATAAAACTTAAGACACATGGGAAACCTTGAGGACATTATGCTAAGTGAAATAAGCCAGTCACAAAAGGACAAATACAGTGTGATTCCACTTGTGTGAAGTATCTAGAGCAGTCAAATTCATAGACACGGAAAGTAGAATGGGGGTTGCCAGGAACCGAGGAGAGGCAGAAGAATAGTGTCTAATGGGTACACAGTTTCAGTTTTGCAAAAATTCCAGTGATGGATGGTGGTGATGATTGCACAAGAATGTGATTGCACTTAATGACACAGAACTGTACACTTACAAATGGTTAAGATGGTAAATTTCCTGTTATGTGTATTTTACCACAATTAAAAAAACACTTGAGAGGAGAAATATCAAATTGTGGGGTATCATGAAGAACATGACTTGGTGCTAAAAGAACCTGCGTTCTCATCCTGGTATTTCCATTGACTGACTGTGAGATTTTAGCCTAGTCGTTTAACTTCATTAAACATCCTCACATGTAAGGTAGAGAAAATGATAACCTAACTTGCAAGGCTTTTGGGAGAATTCAAAGAGGCAATGTACGAGAAAGCCATTTAGCTAAATGTATGTTGCGATCAAAATAAATTGTTTTCGCGGTGGTGGTGAGGGAAGGCTTCATAAGGGAAATGTGACTTGAACTGGTCCTGGAAGGGTAGGGAATAACATTTATTGAGGGCCTACTGTGTGCCTGCCTCAGTTTATGTACAAATGTTTGAAAATATTACCCTTATTTTATAGAGGTAGAAATTAAGAGAGATTTCGCCCAAACACCATAAGCAGCTGTCTTTCAAATTCCTCATCCTTTCCACTCATAGGAGGTTGTGAAATAAAAAAGTGTTGAAACTGGAAATAGAATAAAATAGAAAATAAAAAAGCAGAGGGATGGGGGGGTGGGGGGGAAGAAAATAAAAAAGCAGAGATGATCAATAAAGGCAGCATCTGGTTTTTTACAAAATAATTTTATTTTGAAATAATTTCAAACAAAATTTTCAAGAAGAGTACAAAGAACTCCCTCATGCCCCTCACCCAGATTCGACAATTGTTAATGTTTTGCCACATTTGCTTTATTATCTCTTTCTTTCTGAACCATTTGAAAGTAAGCTTCAAACATCATGCCCCTTTACTCTGTCAAGGAGGAAAAACTTTTCCTCTACTCTTAGGTTATGTCCTTGGAGGCCTGCAAATTAAATTGATTAGACAGATTAGCAAGAAAAAAAACAGACATGGGAATTCACAAGGAAATGTGACTCAAGGGGGCTTATGGCTTTCCCCTTGCTAAAACAATGATAACAACTTTCCCCTGTATCGTTCACCAGGTCCCACACTTTCTCCCCTCCCCTTCCAAATCGAACTTCTTGATGGCATTTTCTGTATTTGCAGTCTCTGCCTGCACACACCCCACCCACTCCTCCATCTACTCCAAACTGGCTCAATTTCCCCTACCATACTGGGGCTGACCTCTCAAGATCATCTGTGAACTCCTCTAGAGCCCATGGATATTTTTCAGTCCTCATCCTATGTCACTTCTCTCTCAGCAACATCTCACATCTCACATTAATTGACATCCCCTTCTTCTTGATACATTCTGTTCCCATTCTCTAATACTAAATTCTCCTATTTGCTTTCTAATTTTCTGAAGCCCTTTTTCAGTTTCCTCTTTGTGTACTTTTTTTTTTTTTTTTGAGACAGAGTCTCGCTCTGTTGCCCGGGCTAGAGTGCCGTGGTGTCAGCCTAGCTCACAGCAACCTCAAACTCCTGGGCTGAAGCGATCCTCCTGCCTTAGCCTCCTGAGTAGCTGGGACTACAGGCATGCGCCACCATGCCCAGCTAATTTTTTCTATGTATTTTTGGTTGTCCAGCTAATCTCTTTCTATTTTTTAGTAGAGACGGGGTCTCACTCTTGTTCAGGCTGGTCTCGAACTCCTCACCTCAAGCGATCCTCCTGCCTCGGCCTCCCAGAGTGCTAGAATTACAGGCGTGAGCGAGCCACCATGCCCGGCCCTGTTCTCCTGCATTCTTGCCATACTGTATCTACTTCCATGGGCTCAATTATGTATTGGGGTACATCAGGTTATACATGGTATCTCCAAATAATTTCTCTTGAGTCCCAGGCCTGTACATCCAACTGCCTGCTTGCCATCTCCACTTGGAGGTCTCTCGGGCATTCAAAATGAAGAGTTCCAAATTGAACTGCTCCTTTTCTGGTGTTCCCTAGCTCTGTCAATGGCACTGCCACCATTTATTAAATAATTGTCCTCTTGACTCCTTCTTGAACCAAATCTACACCTAACGATTGAATACAGTGGATTCTACTTTTGAGTTTGTCTTTTCTCTTTTGATTCCTACTGCCACCACTGTATCTACATCACCATCATCTCTTGCTGAAGATTACAGAAATAGTCTCCTAATCAGTTTCTTTGCTGCCAGACTTGATTCCCTCCTATCCATGCTTTACCCTCAGACAAGCTGATCCATCCAAAAGGCAAATCTGATTACGTCACTCTCTTCTTGAAATTTTCAATGACTTCCCATCTGCGACGAGGCTAAAGTCCACGCTCTCCTTAACGTATTTCTAACACTTGGCAACTGTTAACCTTCTTAGCTTAATCTTTTGCCACTCCATGTTTGCAACATTTAGTAGTGCTCAGCACATATTATTGGTTTAAAATTAAATGGCATTGTTTTCTTACAAAAACAAAAGAGAAAAATTGTCTTATTCACTGCTGCATCCCAAGAGCCTAGAACAGTGCCTGGCACATAGCAGGTGTGCAATAAATATTTGTTGAATGAAACACTGTATGTATCAGTTCTAGTGATTGAAGAATGAAGATGAGCAAGAAAAATGGAATGTTTTTAAACCAACAGGCATCTCTTAGTGTAACATATTTGCGAGAGTCATATACTGTAAAATTTGGCAAGTTTAAAAACCAACTACAGCGGCCTCAGAAGGAAAGTATTTTAAATGGGAAAAAGAGCACAGTTAACCAACTTCTTTAAAATTGATCATTTATTGTGAATAGAAAAAACTTAAAATTTTATAAAAAATAAAATACAAATTCATAATATCTTCATTACTCCTTATTTTCATTATTTAAATCATGACAATAAAGATTAATGTATGTATTTGAACAAGTAATCAAGGAATGCAGTGTTTCATACTTAATCATTATGTAACTAAAACAGATGAACATAAAATACTTTAAAATCAGGATATTTGTTCCAAAGATAGAGTTTTTTTTAAAGACTAATATTAAACAATTCACAGATAGAGGAATTAAAACTTGAAAATCTATAAAGCAAAAAAAACATTTCAATTGAGAAGTTGTGAAAATAGTACCTTTAGACAATAATATATGTTAAGGATAATCTCCAGATTGCTAACCTATATTGTTCAGGAATGAGAAACACTATTTCCATAAAAAATAAAACCACCTAAAGGAAAAAAGTGATTTAAGTACTTTATTCAATCAAAACATAAGAGGTATATACTCACTTCACTGTATTACTGAATTGAAAAAGTAAAATGATAAACAGTTGCTTCTTATATAAATAAGAATTATTTTTCAAATGAGAGGTAATTTCATTCATTATATTTATTCTCTCCAAAGGATGTAAATTTATGCCTCTCTTTGGCTGTTATAAAATATTTTTTAAGACTAACCATCTCCTTTGGACGACTGATTAATCATTTGGAGAAAACAAAACATAAGGTTATGTCTCTACTTTGCACCAACATCAAAATATATTACATGTGGGTTAAAGAGTGAAATGTTTGAAAAAACTAAACCATAAAATTATTATAAGAAAAATGTTTGTGAATATTTATAAAATCTTGGGTGGGGAAGACTTCCAAAATATACCACCAAAGGTGGAAAACCCAAGGCAAAGATTGACAGAGCACGATATATACAAACAAAAATAAGCATTATACTTAAATGAAGTTTTAATATATTCACATGTAACAAATCAAATGGTACAGCTAAGCTTATGAGGAAAAGCAGTAAGAAGACAGTGATCACTTATGTGAAAAATGGGCAGAGGATGTGGATAAACAAAAAGAACACAATGGCCAATAAAGACATTTTAAAATGTTCAACCTTTTTCCTAACCAAACAAATGCAAATGCAAATGAGATGCTATTTTTGCACACCTAACAGAAAAATTTTAAATTCAACAAGGCAATATGTATACTGTATATATAAAACTGTGTTAATACTTAAAGACAGAAATTTTTCCTCTAGGATTTTTATAAGAGTTTCTAGAATTATCTAAAAAATTGTAGATACGCAAAAAGATTTAGTTGTAAGGATATTATTGTTTTATTTATAATATTGCAAAATTGGAAATAATAGGGGTTGATTAAATTATGGAATATTTAACACTGCAATATTATATGGCCATTGAAATAAGACTAGAATATTAATAACACAGAAAAATGCTTATAATACATTGTCAAGTTTAAACAGCAGCTTACCAGTTTATGCGTAGTATAATTCTAATTTTTCAATAAATCACAATTTAACTTTCCTTAACATGTTTTCTATAATGGACATGTATTACTTTTCTGGTAGGAAAGGAATTATTTTTTTATAAAGGCCAAAAAAATTACATTACTTATCTTTTTCTGTTCCAATTCTATATTCTCTAGGCAAACTTCTAATTACCAACCTCTTTTTCCTAGGTAGTTCCATGACAGAAAAGGGGTGCCCTAAACTGGAAAAGTGAATGTTCTGTAAATTGCAAAGTGCTACCTTCCATTGTAGATTTCTGGTGATACATAAAGCCTAGAAAAAAAAATCAGAAGCCATTAAGAGATGGAAACAAAGCGATTGAAAGGTAAGAAAAGAATGCTAGGAATAAAGTATGAAAGTCAGGGACCTGTAAAAGAAACTAAGGTATGGTCAAATATGTTTGTAAACTCTTTGTAAAAATGTGAGCCCTGAATGATGGATAGCAATAAGAAGGTGACAACCACGCAGGGAAATACGGGCAAAGGATGTGGATAAACAATCTACCAAAGAATACACATTTAAAAAAAGAAAGTTTAGCCTCTTTTCTTACAAGAAAAAATGCAAATTAAAATGAACATGTAAAAGAGAGCTTATTTTGAAACAGAATGTCCCAGACCATGCACAGAGAAGATAGCTTTCTATTTTCTGATTTGGTGGCCTCAAAGGCCATTCTGTCCCAAATTCTCTCCTATATTGGTTTGTCACAGTGCCTCCTTCTGAGTCAAGATACTGTTTTCATAAGAACAGATTTAAATGTTGGCTTATGTTACCATCAATGAACACATCCAGGAATACAGGTTATTTTGATTAGTTTCAGTAAGCAAAATCCTTAGCTAATAGCTTAAATATTTTAAGGTTCATTTTGACTGGGGGAGGAGATGTTTAAAAGGGCCAACACCCAGGAGATACTTTGGGCAACCAGAATCAGCCCTAAAGGCACTGGAAGCCTAGAAGGCATATCAAAAGGAGGCAAGATCTGATACCAGTAGGGACTGAGATATCAGGGCAAATTATGTCATAATTCCGCATTCTAAAAATAAGTGATTTAAGTTCATAATACTAACTTGAGTATGCCAAGCACCATATTAAGAACTTTATGTAAGCTGTTTTATTTAATAGTCTTATAAAGGAAAATATTATTATGTTTATTTATTATTTTTTTTTAGAAGATATGGTCTCGCTATGTTGGCCAGGATGGATTAGAACTCCTGGGCTCAAGCGATCCTCCCACCTCAGCCTCCAGAGTAGCTGGGATTACAGGCATGTGCTGGCTATGTCTATTTTAAGGACAGTTCAGTTCATATAGAAAAATAGACCTGGATTCCCTACCTCATATCATATGATCCAGAAATTAAAGATCTCATCATGAAAGTACAACTCTAAAGCAAACAGAAGAAAATATAAGAGAATACTATTGTGACCGTGGGACAGGACAGGACTTTTTCAATAAGACTCACAAAACACAAATAATAAATCAAGAAATTAATGGATCCTTGTTAACTAAACTGAACATCCTTGTTCAACAAAGGACCTCATAAATAAAATTTATGGGTAACAGATGGAAAAATTATTTGCAACATCTAAAATGGACAAGAGATTGATATCTAGAACCTGGGTTGTTCTGTAAACAGACAGATATCTGGAAAATGGGCTGTTCTGTATATTCATAAAATGGAGTATTTTAGGCTTGTGGCTACATGGTATCTGTCACAACTGCTCAACTTAGCCATGGTAGCACGAAAGCAGCCATAGACAATACATAAATGAATGAATGTATTCCAACAAAACATAATAACACTATTTACAAAAATCGGTAGTGAGTAAGATTTGGCCTGCAGGCCATAATCTGTTGACCTCTAATCTAGAATATATAAGAAATTCCTTATATATTCCTATGGATCAATAAAAAAAAGTTAGGACACACAACAGAAAACTAGACAAAGGCTATCAATAAGCAATTGGCAGAATGAAAAATCCAAAGGGCTAAATGAGTATATGGATGTGCAACTTTATTAATAATCTGAGAAAGCAAATTAAAATGAAATGTCATTTAAAACCCAACAGATTTGTCAGAACATGGAAGTCAGATAATTCAGGTGGTGGTAAGGGTGTGGGGAAACATGGAACCCTCATGCCTTGCTGATAAGAGTGTCAGTTATAAAAAGCCATTCTGGAGGGCAAGCTGGCAGTGCTAAGAGAAATTAAGTATGTGTTTCCACACTCCAAATAAAGGGGAGCTCTTTGATAAAGGGCAGCAAGCAGCCTTATAACATCACACATACATTATCTTTACTTTGTAATTAAACACAATATACATGATCTTTTTCTTATTTCACTATGAATGGACAAAAACACCGCCCATGGACTGTCAATAGTATACAGAGCACCTGTTATAAACTACTTTCTACCAATGTGTTTTAGAAATGAGGAAGTCTTTATATTCTTAGAGTCTAATTCTTTTATAGTTTAGAGTTTCATGTCTTTAAGAGAACTGGCTTTATGCTGCCTGATTAGATTACTGGAATGCAAACTCCACATGAATTTAAGATAAAGTGAGACTTCAATTTTATACCACGGAGAGCCAATTATAGGGTTCCACTCTTAGATCCTTCTGGGTTTTTGCTCCTCTACAGTGTCAGGAGCAAGTCAGTAGAAGAGTTTGAGAAGCATTCAGTTAATAAAAGGGACAATTACTGACTATCCATCAATCCTTGGCTAAATAAAACTAAGAAATAAAGGTATTCTTTTCTCTCTTTAATGGAAAATTAAATTATACAATATAACCTGCTCGGTAATTAGAATTACAACTTCCTCTAGCCATTTTTTTCTACCTCCGCCCTGAGTATAATCTATTGTAGCATTGAGTTCTGAAATAGAGGCTTTCCTTTCATTGAATTTATATGCTATGGTCTGATAAAATATACAATGGATTACTCAAATTAGTATGGCCTAAACAGCAAGAGTAGCTTACAAATGCACTGATTAAAAAGGCTTATTGTCTCAAAGAAAGTATGTCCACATGTTTTGCCTTAAAAACAAATCTGTTGTTCAACTCTATTACATTGCTGGTTAAAATAGTTTTGAAATAACTGAAACACATTTTTTTCCCTCCCAGCCTTTTATCATATGTGCATTTACTTAAAAGGTTAGATTATACTGAAGTATATGCATACAGTTGTTTGATCAGACATTAAAAGAAAAACGGTTTACACCAAATTGCACATTTTAAAGTTTACACATAAAGGGTGAACTTTATGGTATTTAATATCTTAATAAAGCTGTTTTAAAAAGGTGGTTTAGATAATCAGTCATCTAGTCTTGTGGCTCATAACTGTAGCATAATGGGATCAGGGGCAAGAAGGAGTAGAATGAGGCTAACCAATCAAAAATTGGGCTAAATTCCCAGCCTATTTTATCTGTCCCTGAGAGAGAGAGAGAGACAGAGAGAGAGAGAGAGGGAGAGAAAGGGTATGGGAGATGGGAGGGGAGTTGTGGCTGGACACAAGGAAGTGCTAAGGGCAAAAGGTCAAGAAGAACCAAATGTTATAGTTAAAACACTCTTTCGAGAATTCCTAAAAACATGGACTGACTTACAGAAGACTTCTGTCAGACACTAACGAAAAGAAACATGATAGTCCTCTTTCTTCATCCATAAACCGGCAATTTCCGAAACAGTAGTGAGAGCACAGGTACCTAATTTAAAAGACTTCTGTTCAAGGCCTG
>RJWJ010014085.1:0-38590 GCA_004363605.1 Indri indri | reverse complement strand
AGTGTCATTTCCCTTTTAGAGTTTGGCACAGTAATGACATAAACAAATCCCAGGAGAGTATTTCTTATTTTTATGCACCCGAAATAGAATCCAGGTCTATCATATACTGAAAGACAGCAAAGCTTTCTGGCTGGCCCCAAGGGAAATATGCAGAGTGGCAGAAATGGAAATGTGTTATCCTGGGAACCTTGCTGTATTACAGGCAGCATCAGTGGCATATGTTTGCATAAGTGATACATCAGTCCCTACTCTTCTTATGTAGATTCAATCAACAACAGTGTCCACTGTCTTTAAAATGCAAAGAGATAGGATCTAGAAAACAAAAGATAAGGCAAGGAGAAAGACCAAAAAAGGCTACTGGGATGGAAGCACTTTTAAAAAGAGCTAGTTTATCCTGAAAAGGAAAAGCGGAGTTACAGAAGAGCTCCAGAAAGCATAATTATACTTAAGCACCTAGAGAGACAGACCTCATTGGCTGGTGGTGCAAAGATGGTGCTGAGGTGGAGAAGAGGTAAAATGTCCTAATTTCCTCATGATAAGACCATAGCTGGATCAGAGAAAAGCCATGGAGTAAGATGCCCAACTGGAGATTGTAACTAGGACCATGGAGAGCAGTGAGATTCTTTTTGAGACCAGCCTGGATTCATGATTATTACAATGTAAGATTTCCTAAGGATTTCAAAAACAATGGTACATGAAAGGAGGAACACCAGACCTAAGACAATAAAATATTAGTTCTAGCCACTCCTTTGCAACTAATTTCCAGTGTGACTTCTTTGCAATTGTGTTTCCTCATCTCCTAAACAAAGTCATTGCATGGAAAGATAGTTTCCAAGGTCCTATCTGAAATGTCCTGACCCTCATCAGTTATCTCCCATAGAACTCTGCACCTGCATCTTTCTACTTTCTATTAAAGTACCAGCATGCTGAATATATAAATTAATTTTTAGGATGGTGGGCCAATTTCTATTCTATAAATTTAAACCTCTACAATTCTCTTTCTCAAGTTGGAGACATCCATTATCAAAACCATGATGTGCAATTGGTATAGGGCTGATTTACAGCATTTATATTCTGCAAAGGTATCCAACCTCGTTCATAAGTTTCCAAAGGTTAGAACTGTGTGACCAGAAAAGATCTGTCTAAGAATGACCTGCTCTAAAACACTCTTTGTCAAAAGAGATAATTTATCTGGGGCACTATGTGTGAGCTCTTAAATAAGAATCTACTCAACTGTTACCTTGTATAGAAGTGGATATGGTTCCCTACTTATTCAGAGAGAACTGTATTGATTGAAAACTCTCTGATTGATCAGTCTACCATTTTCTAGATAGTTAAATTACAACAGAACTCACATTATGTTACAATATAATGCTCTTTTAGTAAAATATATTTAAAATTATACTAAAATTATATGAAAAAATAGGTCCTCAAGCATAAGGAAATGGACCTTGTCACTGGTTTTAGCTGTCAGATTGTTATTCATCATGTCTGGGTTTTATCACTGCATTCTTAGAAGGATGAGGGCTAACTGGAGGTCAAGAGAAGAGTGCGGGTGACCTAAAAGGCAGAAAAAGGGTTTAAAAGAAAACTAATGAAATTTGAGATTTCTTGTAGTCAAGAGTGATTCATGTTTAGCATTCATGCATAAAAAAATACATGGGAGGAAATACGTATGAATGGGATGGAGGTAAATTTTAGCTCTTTGGGGAATGAACAAGAGGAATTCAAACCGAGTTATGGAACATATAATAAGGAAGGTATGAAGTTCAGTGCTTTGGTTCACAAAGAGCTGAAAAAATTATATAAAATACCAAACCTGCAATCACTCATTCTTTAGGGAGAGAGATATGCTTATAAATATATTAGTTAAGTCTTTAAGCTCCAATGAAGGGGTAGACCTAAGATATCTTTGTTTATGAAGTTCTGAAGGTTTATTTTAAAAACACAAACAAAAGAAAAAACATGAGATACACACTACACTCACTCTGGTTATAAGACCAGGAGTTGTAATAATCTAAACCTAGTTCTCATTCTATGTCTTTGTTTGTATAAAAATGAACTTGTGGTAGGTATGCTAATTATAATCTATTTTGGCATGATTTAAATTGTTTAAAATGATTTTAAATAACTTTACTGAGAATCATGTTTGGTTATTTATTTATTTAACACCATAATACTTGGATAATCGTAACAGTTAGTTTACTAAATTGTCCTGTCCCATTCAAATAAATTTTAAACATTTCGAAAGGGAAAAGAAAAGAAAAAAATTCATTGTTAGAAATAGAATCTGGACTTAAATTACCCCACTTTTTTCTCTACACATTTAGTATCTATGCCACCTGCAGGGAGAATCTCATTAGATCAGTTTGCCACGTCTAACTGGCAGTGCCACCACTGGGAACAGTTTCATAGTAAGTCACCCCCAATACATTTGCCCTCTTTTATGCAGAACCTGAGTGGGCCATATCGATCCATCGTACAATTAAATTGTGTGCAAGACAGAAGAGTTGATTTCATCCAATACAAACTGTACAGGCTTCTTCAACATAATTCAGAGAGAATCACCTGGTTCCATTGTCAAGAACTATATTACCTCCTTTTCCTAGGCTAGGCCAAGATCCTCCCACCTCCTGCTTAACTCTCTCCTAAGGGAAGAGGTGTTGCTTTTTCTGCTTAGTATAAGCCCAGGATATACATTTGAGGATGCTTTAGAAAGCAAGTTTATTTTTCCTTAAATGAAGAATCCCAGTGTTTTATTATTGCGTTTCTGTTTTGGCCTCTGGTATGGTTTGCCCTGGGGGAAGGTTGCTCATCTCACATATTTTCCTTTCCTGTCAAGGAACTAGTTGTATAAATGGATTAAGAGGTTTTCTCTTCCTGCAGGCATGAACTAGCAAGGCATTTCTAAAATTGAGGAGGCTCTTATTTGGTCTCAGGCATAACCAGTTAAGGATTATTGGGCGCCTGTTGAGCTATTAATAAAGGATTTTTATTTGTATTCATAATGTCTCTTCTGTCTATAGGATCTTCCAGAACACTTCGGGGAGTGATGATTACTGGGGTTTGACATGAGATTTCTGAATCCCTGATCTTAATATCAACATTGTAGGATCTTACCCATGTATTTTTCTGTAGAGAATAAAGTTGGAACTTTGTGATAAGTCTTATAGGAGTACAAAGAACATTCTATGGAAAAATGGGAGTGATATATTAATTCAAATTGGAAGCATCTGGGCTGAAACCGCTTTTAGGCATGTCAGATTGAGTTTGTTTATTAATGAGGTTTTTGGGGCTCAGAAAATGGTACCCCAAAACGAAGGCCTCAAAAGCAGCTTCAGAAGCAAAAGCATCTCTCTGATCTTCTTCCGCCCTCCTGTTGCTGGCCCCTTAGTCTCCCCTGTGGCAAGCCATAGAAACTAGAATCCCTCTCCCCAAAGACAGGTCACAGAAACCCCTTGCCCAAAACCAGCCACACAACCTAACAATATTACTTTAATTTTCCCCCTGCCTCTCTGTTTAGCCACTGGCCATAAAGAAATTATCTGACCTACCTTGTTTGATTATAGGTCATAAGACCCCCTTTCCAGAGAGGGTCCTGCCTCACACCCAGAAGGAAGGAATGCTGCACAGAGAAGCAAAGATAAATCTAGACGGGAAGGCCTTGCTGAGTTTCCCCACTCAGTCTAGTAGCATTAGATCATATGCTTTCATATTTCTACATGACTGTCCCTACTTTGCTGAACCTAACCATAAAAATGGATGGTTTCCCCTTCACTTTTGGGTCTTTACTCTGGAGGTTCCTGTGTCACAGAAAACTATAATCAAATAAATTTATACACCTTTTATCCTATTATAATCTGCTTTTTGTAAATTGATTTTCATCAAACCTTCAGAGGATGAAGGGGAAGTCATCCCTTGGCTCCTACAAAGTCGTCTTACCTTGTGGAGTAACCTCTAAAAGGGTTTCCTGAGTCCCTTAATAAGATCTTTGCTAATATACTACTACCTTCACATTCTGAAGTGTGGCTCTCCCAGGATCTGGGCTGGTATCTTCACCTGGGCTGGGACCGCCACTGTGGGAGGCAGGTTAGAGGGATCCAGTCTATGACTTCGGGTGCTGGGTCCCCCAACCTAGCCTGGGGACCCCACTTCAGAAGGTAGAGACTGCTTGGGGTCTGTGTCCTGCCATGCTGACTCAAGCCTGCTTGATGGCAGGACCCTGAGACCCTACCCTGCCCATCACCAGCACTGGGGGATCCCCTGGGAATTCCATGTTGGACTTCTGGGGGAGGGCAGGTGGGGCCACAGGGGGCCTGTCTGAAAAGAGTTTGCTTTTTCTGACCATGCTCTACTGGCACATGTCCTGAGGGTTCCCGTTTGTGGGTTTTAATTTTTTTCTAAAGCACATCCTGTCGTAACAAGCAAGCATTTTGTTGAGTCGTTTTGCTCTTTTGTTTTGTCCTAACTAATCTTACTAATTTAAAAGGATGCTGTTGGCACTGTGCTTACTTATTTCCAGTGGTCAGCGTTCAGCCTTGCTGTTGCTTGTGGCATAAGGATGCATCTGAATCCTTGTCCTGGGCATGCTGGGGCCATCCACTGGAACACTGGATGACCAGACCAGGGCAGCCTCCTCCGAGGAAGTGAGGAAATGACGTGTGTGGCTGGGAGGTCTTTTTTTATTCCTGTGTTAATGGCTAACTTGCTGCACTAAGCTGGTTCGGGTGGGGAGTTCTGCTTTTTGGGTGTGGGGTGTTGTTTGTTTTTAAAGAAAAACTATCAGACTTATTACATTCATATTACCTTTAATAATATTATCAGCACTAATATTTTTACTAACTGCAAATGTTCAGAACTATTAGCAGGCACTATTCTAAGAGTATCTCAATTAATGCTTAAAACAACTGATGATAGGTATTACAATAATGTAAGTTTGAAGCTTCGAAAGTGATCATAGTTACATGGATACTATATTATTTATCCATTGTTGCTGCATCGCCAATCATCCTAAATTCAGTAGCATAAAACAATAACATCTATTATCATATCTCATGGCATTAGCAGCTGACTGACCTCAGCTAGATGGTTTTCTGTGGGTTTTGCATGCAGTTTAAGTCATGCAAAACCTGGGGAAATTGGCGGGGGCTGTAATCACCTCTAAGACTTCCTCCCTTACATATCAAGCTCCTGGGATGAGAGAACTCAATTTGGTGAAGACTGAAACAGATGGGACTCCTAGGATGTCTTTGTGCTCTCTCCAGGATGGTAGTTTCAAGGATCCGTACTCCAGACACAGGGCTCAGGACTCCAGAGGTGCTTGCCCTGTGAGAGCGTTGTGTGGATGCTGTACCACTTTCTATGACCTCGCCTCAGAAGTCACACAGGGTCACCTTCGTCATATTCTATTCGGTAGAAATGAGTCATTAATATTAGCCCGTTTTCAAGGGAAGCAAATTTGACTCAACCTCTTGATGAGAGAAAAGTCAAAGAATAAGTGCTAAAACCTTTATCTGAATTCAGTTTTTCCTGACTCTGCATCTGTTCTTAGCCCTGCTTGTTACACTTTCACAAGTTACTCAGAAGATTCTCTAAAGAACACTTGGCCACCTAACCTGTGTGGTCATACACTAAACTGAAGGAGGTTTCATCAAAATCATCTCTTAAGTTCTCTGTCTCTCTGACAAGAATGTTCAATCTATGTTTTTAAATCCTAGAATCTTCAGGAATTGAAATTTTGATGAAAGTTGTAAGAAGACTTCAGAACCAGGGCAAACTATCTTTTAAAAATCCCCCAATTCCTGGGTTTGACTAATGTTTATATTGGTTTCTCTCTCTCTTTCTCTCTCATTTTTATCACATATAACTTGCAGCAGCACATCAGTCTAGTTTTTAACCTTCTTGCCAAGTCTTACATTCAACTGAAATTAATTTTTCATGTAAAATTCCCCGATGGACATGGTTTCTTACAATTCAAGATATATTGAATCAACACCATTCTTTCTGACAGCTAATCCTCTAATTCTATCAACAAAAGTAATCAAGTTTCCCTTGAATGTTTTATTCTCTATGGAGCCAGACTTCTTATAGCTCATGGCTCTGTGATTGTTGAGGCACTAGAAGCTTTCCTGAATCTTTATATTTGTTATGATACTTTGCTGAACTATGAATTTCTATAAAGATTGAGAAGATAGTGATTGAATTCCTTTCCCATTCAGAACTTCCCAGCTGTCCTAGTGTCTGGCCTTGCACAAATTTTCAGAGGTCTCTCCAAATTGCCATCCAACCAAAAATGTACGAAAATAAAACAGGACAACAAAACCACAAACTAAATACATCAATTCCTCTTCCCTCTTTTTGCATAAGAAGTAATAAGCTGGATGAATTCTTACTTTCCCATCTTTTTTGACATCTACAGATGCCTTCATCTATTGCCATCTATACGCTGAAATTTCGTTGAGGTCTCAAGACCCTGCTGCAAGCTTAGCCTAACTTCTTGTGAAGTCTTTTCAACTTGGTGCATGACGTCTGTGTACCAGGTGCGGGAGATACATCTTGGAATGAAGAGCCCTGGCTCTGGTAAACTCTTCCAATACAATTAATCTCTCTGAACATTAATTGTTACCTCAGTGAAATGGGGAAAATAATTTTTCAAGGCTTAATTTACAGGGTTATTTAGAATGAAGAAATAAAATGTTTCTCATTGAACATAAGATTCTCGTACATTCTGTCAATGTGATGTGAAGACTTAAAATACATTAAATATCATGACATGAAAGACAATTTGTCAGTATATATTTATGTACGTGAGTATGTGTGTATGTGTACTTGACTCTACACTTTCTCCAGAGATTTTGGTGTAACAACTTCTCTTGAGAATCCCAGAGCTGAAGGTTTTAAAAGTGTTTTGTAAAATGAGAAGTGGCCTACAATTCCAAACTTTCAAATATATTATCTTACAGAATCACAAGAACTTTGTGAGGTAGAGCTCACTACTGCCATTTGAAGGTTAGAAAATTCAAGGTTACACTATAATAAGCAGCAGAGCTAGTAAGCAAACCTCACTTTCCTGCCCATAAATTTATAACAATTCCTAGTTCTTCTCAGAATCTTTAGCATCATCTGTACCCACCACATAAAATCTCAAGCCAGAATATGAATTCTGTATTTGTCTTATTTCTGTTTTTCCTGGAAGGTAAGACTCATCTCTCATATTGATTGCAAACTTCTTGAAAGGAGAACACATTTTTATTTTCATCACTTTTAGCGCTAGCCAGGTACTAAATAAGACATTATTCTTCAACAACTTACACTTGTTTTATTTTTCTTAAGTATACCTTGGATGTAGTTTCCTTTTCCATGCTCTCCCATACTCAGCCTTACCTACCTGAGTTACTTATCCTTCCAGATGTGTAGATAGACACCTGTATTTCTATAAATGCCAATTTTCATAGCATGGGCAGGGAAGATAATCAAAGTCTGTATCTAGAGCCCACTCAGACCACACAGATACTTGAGTAGTGGAAAAGGTATTTCAGGCCAGGCCTGTGTAGCTTTAAACATTATTCTCTCCATGTATGAAGCAGAAACAATGCTCTCGGGACATCTAGCAGGTAAGTACTTCACATGCATTCATAGTTTTGGAAAAAAAATAAGACCAGAGTTCCACAGAAACATAATGCAATTGTTAATTCGCGTGGCCTCCATTTGTCTTTCGAGGATCAAAGAAGTATTTGTTATCCATTTTCATATGCCACCTCACACGATAAAGCTTATAGTGTGTATTTCATGTGTCCCCATTCCCTTGACAAAGGTAAGAAAAAGAACTACCTTTATGCTTACTTTCAGCATCACCCTAACAGATTACAAGAGGAAATGTCTGTCTATTGATAAGATACAGATGGTTTTCAAATGATTATCAAATTAATTTTGAACACCTATAATAGGATAGTTATAACAGTCTTCCACTTACAAAGTGTTATTCATTTTATAATGTCCTTTCAAATGGTTTATTTTGCCTTGTTTTTCATAACCAAACATATCCAATGAGGTCAACAGAGACCCATAACATGGGTAAGAAAACCAAATTATAAGTAAAAAGAATAGATTGACACAACTCATGAAGTTAGAAGTGAAATAGCTGGGACACACATTTCAGCAGTGTAGAAAGTAACTAATGTTTGACTAGTACATACTTCATGGCAAATAACTCTGTGTAAATAGCCAACATATGCTATTTCATTTAAGCCTTGTAATTTTGACTCACATTAACATTTTTCCACCTAATCTATCAGTAGCCTACACTTCTTCCTGATAACTGATGCCCACCAAAATGTACATATGACAATTACTCCTGGCCATGTACTATTAACAGAAAAAAAATGCTGCAAACATTTTTTTAAAAAATTGGAAGGTTTCCCAAATATAAATAAGGGTGTCACTTCAAAAATTGGACTTATGGCTTTGTAATGTGTCAACTTGGCCAGGCTAAACTGCTTTTCCCAGAGTTCCCTTCCCTCTATGTTTTAGGTTAGGATGAGCCACAAAAGACTTTGTGAATTGAGATTCAGAGAGAAGTGAAGCAGCAGCCATTTTGGGTTTTATGCCCCAACAACAGTCTGAGTAAGTACGTTCATAGCTCACACGTGTTGTCACTTACCTGTTTGTTTACCTTCTTGTTACAAGGTAACAGCCAAGACAGCAACTGTTCTACCTTTTCCTGGATCCTCCTTCAGCTTCTCCTACTTCTGGGTCAACGATTAAGGGTGCCAGCTTCTCCTGCAGGACTCCTCCGATCACGGTTGGACGCAGTAAGAACTGATTTGGGTTTCACATTATTCTCATGGATTCTGTTTCATGTTCAAAGATTTCAGCTTGTTTTGCTCTCCTTACTTAACATCTATTTTATCTTCCTGAGACAATAGCCTTAGACAGCCAGTTCAGGGATTGGGCAATGTTGAATCCCTATACCAAATATATCTTTGTATATCCCTATACCAAATATACCTTCTCCAGTTGAACCCCAACTGATACATAATTTGACACCAAGAAAGATTCTAGAGGAATAATATCTTAAGGAGGGGATTTCTGGACTGGTTTTGTGTTATCTGTTTTGTTCTGATCTGATCAGTTTTAATGGCCCTGACTACTCCCATTTCCAGTGGTTAAGGAGACACTAGCAATCCATGCCATGTGATGGCAAAAGCGTTATGCAAATTATCACCTGCAGATACCTGTAATCAAATGCCTATAGAAAATAAGGCTCTTAGTGACTAAGTATGTGATGCCAGAGAATATTTTAGTCAAATTAGGCATATGATGGATTTGGTTGGCTGCTTTTAAGTATACTGGAAACTTGGGGGAATACAGATGAACACATAACTATAACATCCGAGCTAAGATCCACATAATAGACCTGAAGTTGTCCGTCTGCCCGAAGAAAAGAACCAAAAACCTTATCTTTGGTGACCACAGGGTTGAGATTTCCAAAAACCAAACCCAAAGTCTAATCCTGCAGGAGCCTAAATTACAATGCGCATTGAATCTGGGCGTTAATTGGGAAGGAATAATATCCTGAAATTTACAATGGGGCATATAGGCATATTTTAATAAAGTAGAAATTTTGAACCCCTAAATTGTCTGAAGGCTTCTTTGACAGAAGAAGTAACCCTCCCACCCATTCCTGAAGAAACTGTAATGGTCTGCAAACAGAACTACTGATCTTATTTAGGAACTACCCCCACCACTTCTCCTTGCTTCTAAATCTATAAATATACTCAAGTGCCAGCAGCCCCAGAGAATGAGAAACAAAGTATGACCCACAAGCAGGTATGATGCACACCAAATCGTTGATTTTGCTAACAAAGACACCATTGACCTGGGAGTTGAGACTATCATGGGACTACCCTGAGTTTCTCATGCCAGTTAATTAACAAGCAAAGCATGGGGCACTGTAATACTCACTGGAGTGATTGATTCTGACTATTGAGGACAAATTGGGTTGTTATTATACAATGAGGGTAAGAAGGAATATGCCTAGAATGCAGGAGAACCCTTAAACCAACTCTTAGTAGTCCCATATCTGTGATTAAAGTCAAAAAATTTGCAAGAACCCATTCAGGTAGGACTGTTAGTGCCCTGAGCACTTCAAGAATGAAGTTTAGGATCACACAACTAGTCAGGAAATTACAACAAATTGAGGTTTTTTTCCCCAATTTGTAATGTGGAATGGATAGTGGCAGATGGTAGCTATGAATACCAGATATGACAAAATAACCAGTTATAAGGATGAGGACTATGACAGTTATGAATATTCCTTCCTTATTTTGGTATGAATATGATTTGTATCCTCTTTGGGGGAAAAGATTTACATAGGTTAATATGGAGGATAATTGTCAAATGTTAGGCAGAAACATGACTTTGTAAATTGGTTAATGTGACAAGAGTGGACTATGGTAGTCTTGTAATGTATCAACTTGGCTAGGCAGAACTGTTTCCCAGAATTTTGTTCTTCGTATGTTTTCAGTTAGGGTGGGCCAAAAGAGATCTTTTTTGACAAGATTTGGAAGACAGAAATAAAGCAGTGGCCATTTTACTTTTTCTGATTGGAAGGCTGGGGCAGGTGATTTTATAGTTCACACACTAATTGACACAGGCCTTCTAATTAAATTTTAACCACATTCTCGGTTTCTATGTTTCTTGTGTAATGCTTCTTTGGATAATAGTAGTAATATTATATCCTACTAATATTAAAATATTAATATTAATACAATATTTACTCTGACTCTTAGCACCTAATTCTGTAACATGGAGATAATTTTAGCTATTTAAGGATTCAGTGTGAAAATAGAAATCATAAGTATAAAATTGCACATAATAAATGCTCAATAGTGATAGATATCATTATTACAAACAATAAACACTAGTATATGTTTAATAATTAGCATACATAAATAATAATGTTCAATAATAAAACACTAATATGCTTAATGATTCAAATTTCTAAAAGGTTCTTACCATGCATTTACTTTTTAACTCCCATGACAACCATGTGGCATAGGTAAGCATTATCATTCACATTATTATTATTGTTTTATTGTTCTCATTGTACAGGTACATATAAAAATATTATTTTAAATGCTTACATGATATATGGCTAAGAGTCATTTGACTTCTAAGAAAAGAGGGAGAACTTCTTAACCCAAACTCATGTGGAGTATTCTGCGTACACTAAGTGCAAAATTCCTTGTTTATTTTGATGCCAGAAAATGTCGAAAGCAGAAACGAATGTGTTGATTCTCTCTCCTCCAACTGCCTTGCATTCTAACGCTTTCCGCTTTGATGCGTCATTCCTGATCATATTCGATATATCTGTGCAACATCTTTTTTATGTCAAGGATTTGCTTCAAACACTCCACTGCTGGTTTGACTTGTCAAAAGTTGGAGGGAATACATTTTAAGCATTCAGCAAGCATTCTTCAGAAAAGAAAACCACTATTTCTAATGAGCATTTGAGAGTGCAGTGGATTGCAGAAACTGTTTTCTAAGATCTGTCACAAATGATTTAGTTTTATTAGTTTTAATGGCCCTCAGCTACAGGCATAGAATATAAGGGAAAATTAAGATATTTTTCATAAGATGAAAATAGATTTCAATCAGAGAGGATAATTTCTTACCCATCTCTTCCTATTTACTTATTTATTAAATTAAATTAATTAATTATTTTTTGGGGCTGATGATTCTGGTTAAAAGAAAACCACTGTGAAAGATGAGAACATAGGGGTGTTCTTCCATGAGAACAAAGCTTTCCTTGTATTGGGAGCCTCTCTGTTAATTGTATATAAACTGGTTGGTTTGCCAAGCTCATCGGCAGGATGGCAGAGAAAGGAGCTAATGTGTTAAACTGGAATTTTTTTCCTGGGTAGAGACAAGGAGCGAATATTTTTATTCATAACTAAAGGTTTGTCTTCTAGGCTAGCAGGTACAGAAACAACCATGAAACCCATATATTGCTTCCAATTCATAACGCCCTCCACTAGCTGCCTCTGCTTTTCTATGCTAGCTTTTCTTTAAGAATTTAATTTCCTTTTTTCTTTTCCATCATCCATCACTCACTGAAAAGTACTGTAATCTGGACAAGTCTATATATTTTATTCTTCATAAACAATGTAAGTACATTTCTTAAACAATGGAATGCTTTCGGTGGTCCCTCCTCATTGCTCGTGTGTGTGTGCGTGGCATGTTGGAGTACGGGGCTGATGATAAAAGTGAGATTTTTGTTGCAGTAGCTCTACTCTAGCATTTCTCCATGCTCTGTACCAAGGCAACTCTGGGATTCAAAAGGTAGTCAACCAGAATCTGCATTAGGAATCCTGGGGTTTGTGCTCCTTCAGCCATTCATTCACTGCCTTCATAACCTTGGGCAAGCCGTTTCCATTTCCTGTGCCATGCTTTCCTCATTTGCAAAGTATAGATATTGGGAAAGAACAAGTTTACACATTTGAAATAAATAAATGAAAAGTACGAAAATTCTTTCCTTCATGGAGATAATCAAATACAGGAAGACAACAGTTAAGTAGAAAATGTAACTCAAAATTAAATTGCATTGTATGTTAGAAGGTAATTATTATACTAGTTTGCTAGGATTGCTATAACAAAGTAGCACAGACTGAATGGTTTAAACAACAGAAATTTATTTTCTTATAATTCTGGAGGCTAGGAGTCTGAGATCAAAGTGTCAACAGAGTTGGTTTCTTCTAAGGCCTCTCTCCTTGGCTTGCAGGTGGCCACCTTATTCCAGTATCCTCGCATCATGTTCCCTCTGTACCTCTGTTTTTCCTAATCTCCTTGTCTCATAAGGACACCCATCATATTGGATTAGTGCCCACTCTAATGACCTCATATTAACTTAATTACTCCTTTAAACACCCTATCTCCAAATACAGCCACATTCTGAGGTACTGAGGAGTAGACTTTAGCATGTGAATTTTGGGGGAACATAATTCAGTCCATAATAATTATTAATATTAAGGAAAAAATTCTGTAAGTATAATAGGGAGTAGGGGGGAGTGCTTCAGTATTAATGGGATATTGAGGATAAGCCTGACTGAGATGGTGACATCTGCATAAACTGTAAAGGAAGGTAGGAGTGGGCATTGTGGACACCTGGTGAGAGCATAATTCACCAAGGGGAAGAGTCAAACCAAAGGCTGTGAAGTATGAAGGACTAGGGATAGGGATGATGTTCAAGCGTCAGTGTCTGCAAGACAGAGTGGTGATATGACCAGGGATGTAACAGAGTCATTGTGTCTTTGAGAGCCTTGTGGGTGATTAAAAGACATTGCACTTTTGCTCTGAGAGAAGAGGAGAGCCACTGGAAGTTCCATGTAGACATATCATCTGGTCAGACTCAGCCTTTCACATTCTCACTCAGCATGCTTCCTTGGTAATAAACTATAGGCCAGTGTTTCTCCACCTGGACACCATTGACATTTGGGGCCAGAAAATTCTTTGTTGTAGGAGCCTGTCCTGTGCATTGTAGGTTATTCAACAACATCCCTGGTCTCTGTCTACTAAATGCCTATATTCCCCAGCCTGCCAGCTGTAAAAATGCAAAATGTTCCAAAACATCATCAAGTGTTTCTTTGTGGAGGATAAATTACCCCCAGTTAAGAACCACTTTGTAGGTGGAGCAGAGGAAAAGCTAAAAGACTATCTCAAAAGTCACTGTAATAATCCTGGCTAGAAATAATAATAGCATTCTGGATATTTTGAAGGCAGAGTCAATCAGTTTTGAAGGTTGCCAATCAACTGGATGTGTGATATGAGAGAAGATTCAAAATAGCTCCAAGTTTTATACTCTGTACGATAAGAATGGATTTACCTATTAAAAAGGAAAGACTATGAGTAGAGCAGGCTTAGAGAGAGACAGTCTCTTCACACAGGGTAACAGGAAGGAAGGCTACATATATGGATCATGACATAGGTACGTGGGTGAATGAAGAGTGTTAGTTTGTGAATATGTCTCCAATTTATTTTTGCTTATGAAGTAGCCAGCAAGATCATCATTACCTGAGAGTGAAGGTGGAACAGGTGGTGTTAGAGGTTTTAGGATAAAAACAAATGTGTGGAATAGAATTCTAGGAAAATGTATGTGTTGATATACACCAGTGTAACTCTGAAGATATGGATTGCAATGCCTCCCTAATAAGTATTCATTATAACTTTTAATGAAGTAACTCTATACAATCTAATGAATATTTTGCCAACAAACCCAGAGTCACTATCTGTCTACTTTACATTGTTCTGAGCCAAACAGACAATTTTTGCAATACCCAAAGTAGCCTTTGTTCCCCTGGAAATATATTTACTTTCTTACGAAGAAATGATGGTAAAATTAGGGCAAAGCAGTGCTTTAGGCTATTGTCTTAACCTCATGAGTGTTCATAATTAAGAGCTGTCTCCATAAAAGAAGTTGCCATGTTTGTTTCCAAATTATCTGTCTTGCTTTAGAGAGAAACCAACTGCCCTCAAGTCAGACTCCTGTCAGTGTCCCTCCCACCTCCTCATGGAAATCCCATTACTGTTGATTAGAATATACCATTTACTCCATAAGATCCTTCTGAAAGTGCCACCTGATCCTAGCGTGCCTCTACCATTGGAACACGATCCTTCAGGTGCAGAAAATCACATGAGGTCAGTAAAGCTTGGGCTGAAGCTGGTTCTTTGGTCTGCGAGAGCTTGCATGATGACCACACTCTCCTTTGGTCAAAATTCCACCGACACTGGCCTTCTTTCTGATCCACAGATACACCAAGTTCTTTCCCATCTTAGTAATTGTGCACGGACAGCACTTTTTAAAGGTTCATTTATTCAAAAACTCTTACACAGCAACCCCTATGTCCCAGAAACTGTCAAAAGAGCATTATAAATAATAATTTACTGAATCATCCTTAAAAAATTATGTGGTAGGTATTATTACTGTCCCCATTGTACAGATGAGGAAACCGGGATACTCCAAATTAAGTAACTTGCCCAATGTAACACAATAAAGCAGACATTGTTGATAACTCACCCACATTCCCTCCAGTCACCAAAACTCTAGCTCTCAGCAGGGAAATCCTTTTGCCTGAGACATTTCCCTGGTTGTGGGAGTTTCACCTAAGCACACAGCAGACCATATTATCTGAGAATGAACCTATCTACTGTCTAATCGTACTCAACAATGGTGCAATAGGTCCTTGGGGATCAGTTGGAGGTGGGCGTTCTACACTGGTTGCCAGGGTGCCACGGTAGGCGTAAGCTCCATTTACCCACATTGGTAACTGGTTTGAGAATCCACCACTTATTGGCTGTCTTCACTTCACTGTTCCACACTCTTATTTACTTCTCTGTTAGTCTTTCTTGTAATTATTTTCCAAGTGAATTACTTATGCTCAGGTCCTTGATTCAGTGTCTACTTTTGTGGAACTCAGATGAAGACACACAGCTATCAAGTTGCAGGGTCAGGTTTGTATTGAGGTCAGTTCACTGATGGGCCTGGGTTCTTGACCAATATGCCATCCTGACTCTTCTCTAGGTGCAAATGGATTAGTAACCTACTCTCTTTTTCAGGAAATTGCATCCCTGCAAAAACTACAATCCTGGCTGTAAAAACCTGCAACTCTAATCCCTTGAGCCCACAAACTGTCACGAGCGGGATCTGGCAGTGAAGGCTGCACAGCCTCCTAGGAGCCTTTCCTGATGCCCACTTAGCTGTGGACATGGAACACAAGTTCACAGCACCCTCAGAGGCTGGAACTGGAGCAATATAGAAACAATAGACAAAAGAAATATTCCCAGAGAGCAGGACTAGGATCTAGTCAAGTAATTTCTCCCTCCGACAAAATAGAAGCTCTCCATAACACCTGACCAATAGGATTTTAGTATTACTATGACTGAATACTGTGTTTTCTATTCCTCTTCCTGTAAGGGGACTTTTATTGTGGCTCTTCTGTCCTTGTTTCACCATTGCATATAAGTTGGTCCTGTGTGCATGTGTTTGTGTGTGTGTGTGTGTGTGTGGTGGTGGTGGCAAGGGGCAGATTACTTGCCTTTTAGTTCATGGGTCCCTAGTCAATGAAGAATCATATTTGATCAGACAGAAAGAAATGCATGCCATCAAGACATCTTTGACTTTGAACTAGGTTAACCGTGTAGAACATTGTGTTGTTACGCTCAAAGAAGGTGTGAGTATAGCATGAATGTGAGAAAGGAGGAGAATGTAGGAATTTGTCGACCAAAAGAGTAGACTCTCACAAGATGGCTCACTGTCTATCCAGATTCCACACTTTCTTTCCATTACATGGAATTACTACACATTGTGGCTATCCATTCAGAAACTACATTTTCCAGTTCCCAATGCATACACGTTAGCTAGATGATTAGTTATTGCCCATAAAACGTGAGCAGAAGTGATATGTGTCATTTTGGCCAGGAAATTTAAGAAGCAAGTGGGATTTTTTCATTGCTTCTTTTCTTCTCAATTTTCTGGAATTAGAAAATTCTGAGGCCCTAAGCAGCAGTGTAGCCAAAAGATAGAAGAAACCTAGATCCCTGAATCAACACATGGAGGAGAGCTAAACGAGAATAACTGCATTGGGCTATTATGTGAGACAGAAATGACTTTCTATCTTATTAACCCACTGAAATTTTTGCAGTTGTTTGTTAAAGTACCTGAAGTTAGTCTAATACAAAAATCATCACATGGTTGACTCTCTTTCTGAAGGTCTCTGCCTAAATGTCACCTCCTTATAGAAGCCTTCACTAAAGCACACAATTATTTGTCTCTGTACTCCAGATAAAATCCCAGTGAAATTTATGAGTTGAGTACAATTTACGCTAGATAATATCATTCATGTTGTTTGACAATAACCTTGTCCTTTTTATGCCCAAATTGTTCCTTTCTTTTTTTTCTATTCAAGCCTATTCACTGGACATTTTCATTGTGGAGCTATAGGTGAAAATTAATTTTAATATCCACTAAAATACTCCATTGCTCATGGGAAATCAGCAAATAAAATGAAGAAAGCAAAGATATTTGCCATATGTCTACAATCACTGAGCACTTAATATATGTTATTTAACACATTATGCCTTACTGTGTATGTGGGATGCAAGTTTAAATGTCCTCAGTTTACAATTGAGAAGAATGAGCTCCAGAGAGTTTAACCAGTGTGCCTAAGCTCACACAGATTTAAATATCAGACCAAGGCTGAGGCCAAGTTCTAGAGCCAAAGTCACTGCTCTAAATGCACATGGTATATTCCCCCACAATAATGTTTGCACTCTGATTCTTCTGATTCCCAGTCTTACGTTCTTGCATCACACTGACTTTTGTTACCTATTTTTGTGCTATCAGGCATTTTTGCCTTTTAATTGAAATATTATAATTGTAATTTAGGTATAATTTTCCCACAGAGAAACACACAAATCATAAATATTATACTAGTATCATCCACACTCCCATTAATGTGTAGAACATTTCTATCATTCCATAAATTTCCTTTATGTCATTTCCCATTAATTTGGCACCCCATTATCACCAAGGCAAGCAAAGTTCTGATTGCCTAGTCTGGAGTTTCATATAAATGAAATCGTAGAGAAGATATTCTTTCGTGATTTTTTTTTTCACTCAATGTATGTTTAGAGATTCATTCATGTTGTTGCATGTATCCATAATGAGGATTTTTGTTTGTTTGTTTGTTTATTTTTCTATACTGATTGGTATTCCATCATATGAATATACCAGAATTTGTTCATCTATTCTTCTGTCAAGGAACATTTAAATTGCTCACAGTCTGTGGCTGTTATGAATAAAACCATTATGAACATTCATGTTCAAGTCTTTTTCCGTACATATATTTTTTCTTTCTCTTGGGTAAATACGCAGAAGTGGGCATTAGTTTTCTAGAGTTGCTGGAACGAAGTACCAGAAACTAAGTAGCTTAACACAGTGAGAATTAATTCTCCCACAGTGCTGAAGTCTAAAAGTCTAAGATCATGATGTCAGCAGAGCCTTGCTCCTTCTGAAAATTCTAGGGAAGTATCCTTCCTTGCCTCTTCCTAGCTTCCGGTAGCTTCCAGCAACCCTTGACATTTCTTGGCTTTTACCTACATCACTCCAATCTCTGTCTCCATCTTCACATGGACTTCTATTTGATATCTTTATTTCCACATCTTTCCTCTCCTTTAATAAAGACACCAGTCATTGGATTTAGAGCCTGCCTTAAATCCAGGATGATTTTATCTCAAGATCTTTAACTAATTACATCTGCAAACACTCTATTTCTAAATAAGGTCACATTCTGAGGTTCCAAGTGGACACGAATTTTGGAGGGACACTATTCAGTTCACTACAAGTAGAATTGGTAAGTATAAAGCTAGATGTCTGTTTACCTTTTAAGGAATTGCAAAAACATTTTCTGATGTACTTGCAACATATGACATCATTCCCAAAAGCAACATATGAATGGGACTCCAGTTACTTCATTTCTTATATTTGATATTGTCTCTTAATTTTTTAAAATCATACCAGTGGATGGCAGTGGCATTTCACTGCAGTTTCAATTTCATGTAATTTGTGCTTTGTCTATTAATTTTCTTAATGGTATCTGGGAAACAGAATTTTTAAATTTCAGTTAAGTCTATATTTTTATTTTCTTGTGTGGCTTGTATGTTCTGTGTCCTGCCTAAAATTGCTATTCCAAGTGTATTAGCTTTCTATCACTATGTGACTACACTGAAACTTAGCATCTTACAAAAGCAAATATTTATGATCCTACTGTTCATTTTTATTAAAATAAATTTATTACAACTAAAAGCAAATAATCATTATACCAAATTTCTTAAGGTCAAAGACCCTTAGCACAGCTCAGTTTTTGTTTTTGTTTTTTTTTTTAAACAAGGCTACCATCCAGGGGTATGATAGGGTTGCAATCATTTTAAGGTTCAGCTAAGGGAGGATTCACTTCCAAGCTCCCATGTGGATGTTGGCAGGATTCAGCTCCTCATGGGCTGTTGGACTGAGGGCTTCAGTTCCTTGCCACATGATCCTCTTCGTACAACACCTCAGAGCACAGCAGCTTGCTTCAGCAGAGTTAACAAGCAAGAAAAACGAAAGAGAGAATTGGTAATCTAATCTTGGAAGTGACAATCCATCATTTTTACTGTATTCTATTTATCATAAGTGAGCCACTTGTTCCAACCCACACTCAAGGAGAGAGTAAGTAACACAAGGTTGTGAATACCAGGGGATGGGGATTATTGAGAGCCATTTTAGAAACTGGTTTCCACATAAAACTTTTAAAGATAGTCTCCTACATTTTTTTCTGCTACGTTATATATAGTTTTATATTTTGCATGGAGGTATATGATCCCTTGAAGTATTATTTGTGTAGAAATCATTTTTCCTATATGGAGGTCCAGTTGCTCTAGTACATTTTATTAAAAATATTTTTCTCCTATTGGTTTTTTTGGTAACTTTGTCAAAGTTAATTAGCCATATGTATGTGGGCGTATTTCTGGAATATACTCTTTTCCAATACCATGCTGTATTGGTTAATGGAGTTTTATAGTAAGACATGAAGGCAGATAGTAGGAGTCTGCCAAAATGGTTCTTTTTCAAATTTTTCTTGGATATTCTAGGTTCTTTGCATTTTCATACAAATTTTAAAATCAACTTATTGATGTCTGCAAAAAAAATCTACTGGGATTTTGATTAAAATTGTCTTACATCTAGAAATACTTTGGAGAGAGAACTGCTATATTTAAAATATTACATCTTCCAAATAATATACATGGTATATCTCTTCATTTATTTGGTCTTACTTTATTGTTCTCAGCATTATTTGTTGTCATTTTAGTGTAAGGGTTTTTATAAAATTATACATATTTCTAATTTTTATGTTTGTTAATGCTATTGTAAGTGGAATTTTTAATATTTTCCAATTGTTCATTGAGCTGTATCACTTTGCATTGTGTTTCAGTGGTTTTTCTAAGGATTATGAGATGTATCTATGAGCTTTCCCAATATATTTAGAGTCAATATTGAATTATTTCAGATAAAATAAAGTAGCCTTGAAACAGTAAACATCCATACATCCATGCTGATGCTTAGCATTATCATATATATTAAATTTTAAAAGTTTATAAAAACAAGAAAAAACAGAGTTAGAAGTTTTGCTTTAAAAAGTCATACGTTTTTCTTCCCTTAATTTATGAAAAAGTTGTGCGTGTGTGTGTGTTTATACTTATTCACATAGTTACTATTTCCAGTGTTCTTCATTCATTCCTGTACATCTGAGTTGCTATCTGGTAATATTTCCCTTTAGACATAAGATCATCTTTTAGTTTACTGTAGGGGATATCTGCTGACAAGCAATCTTGGAGGTTTTGTTTATATGAAAATATTTTATTTTACTTTCCTTTATGAAGGATACTTTTTATATGTGTACATATTTTCTGCTATTTCTTTCACTGTTTTGAATTTGCTATTCCAATGTTCTCTGGTCTCCATAATTACTAATATAAGCTACTAATCATATTATTGTTCTTTTTAAGTAAGACATCATTTTCTTTCAGATTACTCCAGACTTTCTCTTTGTCTTTGGCTTTTAGTGTTTAGACTTTGACTTGACTCTCAGGTATTTTCATAGAATTCATCCTGCTTGATGTCTGTTGAGCTTCTTGAACCTGCATGTTAATGTTTTTTCAACACAATTGGAAAGATTTTTATTATTCCAAATTGTGTAACTTTTATAGATATTTATTCAAGTTCACTAATTTTTTCCTAATGTATTTATTATGGTGATGAACTCATATAGTAAATATTTAATTTTGGCTACTTACTTTTTAGGTCTAAATTTTTTATTATTTAAGTTTCCTTATTTTTCCCTAAGAATATTTATATGTTCATGCATCGGTACAAAACCACATTTTTCATATATTTTTGAATAACTTTTAAAGTTATTTGTTGTAGCAACCTAATCTCTGGTCTCAATTAGACTCATTTTCTATTGACTGATTTTTTTTTTTTTTCCTGAAAATGTATCACACTCTCCAGAGTCTTTTCATGTCTAATACTCTGGGTTGAAAACTGGACATCGTTTCAAATAAATTATAGTGGCTCAAGATTCTGTTAATGTTCTTCTGAGGATTCTTTTTTTGCTTTTGTTTACCCTCTCTGTGGTCCCCTTGCTTCTAAAGAATCCATCTCATCTCAGGTTCTGTCCTCTGATGCCTTAAGCCCATAAGGCTTCTGCTTCTGTCTTGACTATCTGATTTTTTTTCTTTGTAATTAGTGCTCAGCAATTTAATCATTATGTCCATTGGTGCGATTGGTGCTTCTCCTCCTTCAGGTCTGTTAGTCTACTTGGATATGTGTTTTGATTATTTTTTTACATTTGGAAATGTTTTCCATGTTTTTGCTTTTTTTTTTTTTTTTTTTTTTTTTTTTTTTTTTTTTTTTTTTTTTTTTTTTTTTTTTTTTTTTTTTTTTTTTTTTTTTTTTTTTTTTTTTGGTCCTTTCTCCCATCTGCTTCTGGTTCTCCAATTACACCTTTGTTAAATTTCTTGATGTTGTCCCACAGGTTATTGAGTCTGTTGACCTATTTTGGCTATTTTTCTTTTCTGTGTGGTTTATTTTGTGCTGTTTTAGTTGCAGTATCTTCAAGTTTACTCATGTTTTCTGCAATCCTGTCTTTCACTTATACTTCAGGAAAACAACTAGGACAGCATAACTGGTTAATTTTTTAATGGTGAGCAGTCAGTTTACATCAATATTCAGAATATTAGGAGAAAACTTCTATGTTAACATTCTTTTTTGCAACCATGTGCTCCATTTGTTTAACCAATGGCTTCAGCTTTTCAGTCTATTATTTATGAGCTCATAAAGATTAAAAGGTTCAAGTATTTTTCTTTCAAATGAAATCACCAGGGGTAATATTTCAAGTATCCATTAGATTGAGTAAAGTGATAGATATTTAAAATGAATGTCTTTCTCCATTGTCTCTCCAAGAAGAGAAATATAATTTCTTTCTTTTATTTTAACCATTAATACATCCATATTTTTCTTTTATTCTGGGGTTATTCAAATTGACACTTACTATTAGTAACAAATAAGTATTTTAGAAACTGTATTTCACAGGGTGTTATGTCTCCAAACATTACACAAAAGTAAAATAAACTTATCTTTTTCCAAAATTGTTGTTTTTATCTCAGAGCTTCACAGTGTTTGATATTAAGCCAATATTTTCCGCATCAAACACGAGGAGCTATCTTGCAAACCAGTGCCCCCTAATAATATACACTTGGATGGATGTCACTAAAAATATATCGTCTAACATTCTGAGAAAGATTCAAGTTTAAGTTTTGACTTTGCACATGAATTGCTGTATAATGTCAGGTTAATTACATAACCTCTAAAGCTTCACTTTTTTCAGTTTTGAAATAAAAACCTCACAAGCTGAATTGAAGATAAAGTGATATAATAAAGAAAACCATGAAGTGACATATAATGAGAAAAATTATCATCTATCTTGGTTTGGGTTTCCCAGAAGACCCTGAGATAACTATCTCCTTGGGAAAAACTACCAGGTTCTAAGGAAATACTCCCAGAAAAACCTAATAAAGAAATAGGAGATTATGACAGAGCAGTGGAAAAATTTCAAGTGAGAATCCATGAGAGTAGCCCATGGAGAAAATTCTCGTGTAACTTATGGAATTCGTGCACTTATGGCCAAGGAGCTGGGCTTTGAAACTCCTGCAATAGTCAGTCATTGGCGCTAAGAGCCATCGCAGGCAGATGGAAATTCCCTAACCCTTCTCGGTAGCTGCGCTTTTCAGCCAGCCATGTGCTGTGCTCACACAGGGTCATGCTCCAAAGTGAGTCACAGGTGCACACCCTTAGAAAAAAATCACAGTGAAACCAGGACAGAGCACACAGAACCTGTACAAAGGATCCGAGGAAATCTCGGCAGTATAGACAGTATCTGTTACATCACATTTTGTCCCTTTTCTCATTCAACATCAACTTCTTTGTTGTCATTTTCATATCATTATACTGTAAACATATTTGTAGCATCTTTAGCTTTTAACATTCTTCTATATTTATTTGGTGTTTTAATAATCCGAATAATACGTTAGTCTTATTTGTGGAGACTTGGAATGTGAGAATCAGAAAGCTAATTGCTTGCATTAAAAAAAAAATTGTGGCGATTCCAAGCAGTCACGTGTGTCTATTGACAATCAGTCCATGGCATTCGTTTTCTTTCCTAATCCGCTTACCAGCACAATCACACCAGTCATTTTTATCTACTTAGTTATTTCAATGTTGCCTAAATAAGAATATCTTCCTCGTTTGCCCCCAAACTAGACATCATATTATAGCTCTTTCTAAACAGAAATCATTCTACTTTCCATCATCATGGTGTATGTGTGCATGTGTGCATTTTTTCAGCTCTCCAAGAGATTTTCCTAAACATATGTAAAGAATAATATTTCATATGTATATGTAGTCAGATTTTACATATACACATATATAATTATATATAAAAATATATATTACATCATACGTAGTTAAAATCTTTGTTTGTTAGGCTGCTAGAACAAAAGACCTCGGAGTGGGTAATTTATAAATATTTGAAATTTATTTCTCACAATTCTAGAAGCTAGAAAGTCCAAGATCAAGGCACCAGCACATTAGGTGTCTGGTAAAGTCTCAATCTGTTTCATAGACAGTGCCTCTTGCTGTGTTCTCACATGGCAGTAGGAGCAAATAGCTCCCTTGCACCTTTTTGTAAGGTGATTAATCACATTCATGAGGTCTCTGCCCTTGCAATGTAATCACCTCCTAATGGCCCCACCACTTAATATGATCATGTTGGCAATTAAGTTTCAACATATGAATTTGGGGAGGACACATTCAGACCATAGTAATATACATTTGACTTATTAAAATAGGTTTTTATAGAAATAGAATGAAGTGAAAAGACAAGAGTTACTGATTATATTGTATGTAACATATATATGGCATATAATCTGTTCATATTTGAGTTGACTATTCTACCATATCTAAATGGAATATCTAGTTGGTATATGTTTTCTTTGATTATGTAATAAAGGTTACTGATAGTTTGTGAATTCTATGAATTCCATTTGAGAATGTCATTATTTTCATTCATTGTTATATTCATATCCAAACCTGAAAGCCTATAGGAGGAGAAATAGATTCAACTTTTTAAATCATTCATCAAATCTCCAATTTATCCTCCTTCCCTAATCCAGGAAGGAAGAATTGTTAATATGATGTGTCATATTCCGAGTCAGGGATTCAACCATATTTAATAAAGAGAGGAGTCACTCTTTATTTAAATGTCATTCACAGGAGGCTAGTCTTTTATCCCCATGAATCCAGCAAAATATGTAAAATGTGACAGGCTACACCCTTCCAAGTCTTATATTATTTTTTTAAGCTAGCTGGTACACGTTCATGCATGATCTTCCTTCAGGCTACTGTAACAAAATATCACAGGCTGGGTGACTCACAAACAGCAGAAAGTTATTGCCCACGGTTCTGGAGGCTGGATAGCCTGAGATCAAGGTACCAGCATATTCGGTACCGGGTGAGGGCCCACATTCTGGCTCCTAGGCAGCACCTCCTGACTGTGTCCTCACAGGTTAAAGGTCATTAATCCCGTTCATGAGGACTCTACCCTCATGACCTAGCCACCGTCCAAAGGTCCCACCTCCTAATACCGTCACCTTGAGGGGAAGAACTTCAACATATGAATTTGGGGGGGACACAAACCCTCAGACTGTGGCACATACTCTTTTGTCTTTGCTCTGCTGTACCAGCATCTGATGGATTTTCAGAAGTGCATATCTGGATTTTAACTTAAGTGAAGGGAGAGTCTCTCAAGTCTGAATTTCAAATCTTAGGCATGCAGTTTAACTTACATGCTGCTCCACAGGTTGCTATATTCATTTTCAGTGGCATTTTAGGGAGAAGCTTGGCAAGTAATTAAAAATAGTTTATATTCTATTGGCCCTTATCTCTTATGGGTTTATCATTTGGGGGATCCTTTGAGTAAACAGGGGCTAAATAAAATTAGGATGCAACTATTTCTTTGTCTTACAACCGTAGCATCATTCACTAGCAACACAGGCCTACCCCTAAACATCACTAGCAAAAGTAGAATGATTTACTCCACCAAGCCTAATTATACTCCCAATTTCTTGGCAGTCCATTAGAGGGTGCAGAATTTATCAAGATCATGACATTATTGAATTACCCATTATGGACCCCATCCGTTAATTCAGATGTAGTTTCATTGTGCTTTTTAAACTGGAAGAGCAAATTATGACGTATTTTAAAATTCAACAGCCTTGTCATCTGAACACTTAGTTTTCATCTCAGTTCTGACTATTCGACAGTAATAAAACTTTGACCAATTTTGTTAATATAACTAGTCTGTAAGATGTAGATAGATACAATTACTAACAAGGTTTTCGGGAGGGTGAAATGAAGTACTAGACAAGCTTTTCTATAACCTAATATGCATGGTAACAATATAATATAGTATTTGTATACAACAAAGTGCTTAAATCTGATCAATAGGTCCTATATTGATGGTCCTAATATTAATTAGCTATGTTAGAAATTGGGGATAATGTTATCATTTTCTGCCATGATTAATTCATATGTAAGATTGAGTCTACCAAGACTAATAGAAACTAGATTTATTTTTTTAAAAAGATAAATGTCCCCAATTTTCTTTTTAAATAATGGAAAAGGCCCCGGTACATGTGAGTGTGTGTGTGCGTGTGTGTGTGTGTGTGTGTGTGTGAGAGAGAGAGAGACAGGGTGGCGGGGGAGAGAGAGAGGGTGTTGTCAATTAGGTCTGTGAATTTCCTGTGGTTTCACTTCTTATCCTAACTCTGGCTATTAATTCCGCATTCCTGGCATTCCTGATTCCTAATGGAGTGAGAATACCTGAATTATCCCAAGAAATGTTATTATATTTTTAAAACAGATAGGAATAGAATTGAGTAGAAAGCTCAAGAGACAATTTGTTCCAGTAAGATTTAATGTCGAGGTTCACACACTGAAAGGTCAGGATAAGGGATAAGGTTTGTTCAAGCTTCTGACCTTAAGAAATTACATGCTCAAATCAAAAATATGTGTTTCATCAGTCACTTAGTGGTCACTTAATTTAAAGAACAAAATTGATCCAAAACTTCATGATTTTAAGTTGTTGTAGCCTGTTTGTAGAAATCAAAAAAAGGAGTTGCAACTTTACATAGAATGTGTCTTATTGAACCAAATGATACTAGAAAGAACACTGGAGTAGGATGCATGAGATATTAAAAAAAAGACCGGATTCTATTACTGATCAGCTTTATGAACCTTGGCTTTCTAGTAGTTTCCCTATCCGTAAGATAAGATGGGTGGCCTCAATTATATATAAACTACTTTATAAATGCAATTATCTATAAAGCAACAAGTCTAGAGATGTCCGCACATAATTGAAGTTAATTATTTATGTGATTTTAAGATCAAGAAAAATATTTTTGGTCTCTTGTCTTTCCTTCTCATCTATCTTCAGCATTGTGTCTTGTAGTTTAAATCATCTTTTTATGTACTACGTTTATAGTTTACACAAAATCTATGTTTGCTTTATCAGACTAAAGCTAATTTGCAATCAGTGTCATATAAAACAGTAAAACTTGAAGCAGTGAAACGTGGGAGGGTGGAGGACAGTATCTTTTGGGAACGCAGGCTCCCAACTGGGAAGTGTCCTGCCACATTTCAAAAACCCATGTGGCTACTTCAGGCCTTGATGGAGTAATTGTTCCTAAACTAGTCCTCTTGCCCCAAACAAATACAAAGCTAAACAAAATACATGAAATGATAGTTTTCAGATGTTACTGAACAGGATGTAAACGTTTGTGATCCATGACAAAAGGGACCCCAAGATAGTTCCAGATTTGGAATGGAAGGAAATTTCCTGATTGTGGTGCAGAGAGGTAGAGAGCATACATAGATTGTTGCAAATCCACCAATATTGGAAAGAAAAGAACAGGGTGCAAGGCTGGTGAGGTAGCTGGAATTTGTGGGGAAGGGTAGCAGAGAAAAGAAAGCTGCACAGAGGAGACGTCCCAGGAATATGCATAAAGGACCATGAATTCAAAATCGTGAATGTGGATGGTCAGACTTTGTGAGACCCAGAGGAGGACAAATACTGGGAAGCTGTGAGGTGACAGCTGAGGTTGAGAGGTCATACAGTGTTGGAAAACAGGCATTCTGATCAGCCAGAGTGGATAACTCTCACTGGATATTCTACGTTTTTCATCAAGGCACCAAAAGGGTCACAGCTGAGGAATGAGAATAATTTAACCCTGGAATAAGAAATTTTCAGAAGGAAATTTAACACTCTCTTTAAAAAAAAAAAAAGCACAAAATACAGAATCTCAAAAGTAATGGATTTCTATAATGGTCTTCACATAGTCAAAATATAAGATATGTGCAAAAGCAGGAAGCAATGGCCTAAAATGAGAAAAAATACAATCAGTTAAATATAAATCCAGAGATGTTGCAGATGTGGAAATTAGAGAAAAGAACTTTAAAATAGCCAGAATACAGATAATATTTATATGCTTAAGGATATAAAGGAAAAAATGGATATGATGACCTTTAGATGAGGAATACTGGTATTAAAATGAAAACTTTCAAGGAAACTAGATAGGAATTCTAGAATAGAAAAATATAAGATCTAAAATGAAAATGTCTGCACTGGTTCTTTGCCTAAAAAAAAAAAAATGAAGTGAAAATGTCAAAGGATTTCAAACCAAAGAAGAAAAGGTCATGAAATTAACTATAGGGTAAGAGAAACAATCCAAACATAAGCTCAGAGAGAGAAAAAAAAGTCCAAAAATAAGAGAACAAGACCCTAGAGACCAGTATTTATATTTATGTGGTAAATATCATTATTTACCACATTATCATTATTATGTGGTAGATATTTGTGTGGTAAATATCAAGTAGTCTTAGACTGGAATCCTAGAAGGGAAAGATTTCCATAAAAATATTTTAAGAAACAAGGCATTAAATATTGCATATTTGATGGAAAAAATCAATATATAGAACAAGGAAGCACAATGTATCTCAAGCAAGCTACACACACCCCACACATGAAAGCCTGTAAAAATCAGTTTTTTAAACTAATAAGGAAAAGAAAATCTAAAACTACAGCAGAGAATAAGGACATATCATGTAAGAAGGAAAAGATAAAATTAACAGCAGTATTCTAATTAGAAACAATACAAGGCCATAGATAATGAATCTATATCTTTAAAACATTATACCTTCAGCTTTAAAAATATACCTTCAGAATATTGCTTTTAATAGATTCTTCAAAATAATACTTTCCAAAACTGAACATTAAATGCAGACATTTTTAGACAAAGAAAACCGGCAATTTTTTACCCAAAAGAATTGCAATATTAAAAAAAAAAGGTAAAACAAATTTCTATTCCAGGCTAAAAAAAAAAGAATGGCTGATGGAAAGACATTTCAACAAAGGAATGAAAGGCACCAAAATAATAAATTCTTTAGTAGACATAAAAATATTTTCATTTTTTCTTTGACATATTTAAAAGATAATTAGCCATGCAGAGCATAAACTAATCATAAGGTATTAAAAACTTATCACGTGTTAAAGTTAAATGTATAAAAGGACATTAAGGAAGAAATGGAAGTATACTGATTTAAGGGCCTACTATATTACTTGGTGTAATATTATTTGAAAGTAGATTATGATAAAGTAAAAAGAAAATCACACATTGTAAACTCTAGAACAACCAATGAAAACAATTAAAGAAAAAGTTTTGTCAAGTTATATATTGATTTATTTATATGAAATAAGCTAATAGTTAAGAAAAAACTCAGTACAACAGATGATAAGAAAATAGGGAAAAGAAAGAAAGAACAGATAAGACAATGAGAAAAAATAGCAAGATGGTAGACTCAAACTCAAAATACGAATAATTATATTAAATGTGAATGGACTAAAACACTTATTCAAATGTAGACAATATCAGATATGACAAGAAATACTCAACTAATGGTTTCTACTATAGCACACTTAAACTGCAAGTATACATGTAATTTAAAAGTAAGATGAGGTAAAAATAATGTAGCATGCAAAAACTGATTGTAAAAAATCTGGAATAGATATAACAACATCAGACACAAGAGACTGCAGATTAAAGAATATTATCATAGATAAAGAAGGGTATTTTATAATGTTACAAGGGTCAATTTATCCGGATGACATAGCAACACTTCTAACAAAGAATCTTCTATAAACATCAAATAAAAATGGACAAAGCTAAAGGGAGACATAAACAATCTACAATTATATTTCCAGATTTCCACTCTCTTTTCTTAGTAATTGATGGAATTATAGGTTTAAAACCATTAAAAATATAGAATATTTAAATAATAACATAAAATATATTAATCTATTTGATAGTGAACTTTACCCAATAATTACAGAATACACATTTATTTCTTCACATACATATGAAACATGTGCTGACTCATTTAATAAGTCTCAATATATTTAAAATGGTTGAAATCATACAAAGTATGCTCTGTTATAATAATGGAAGTAATTAGAAATCAATAACAAAAAGATATCTATAAAACCCTCCAAAGAGATGGCAATTAAACACATAATTCTATACAACTCATGGTCAAGAAAGAAAGAGCATGGGAATTTGAAAAATTTTTTGAACTGAATGGATATGAAAACACTGCATATAAAAATCCATGAGTTAAAGATAAAGCAGTGCTTAGAATGAAAGTTGTAGCTTAAATACTTGTAATAGAAAAGAAGAAGAACTTAAAACAAATTATCTAAGCATCCAATATAGGAAACTAGAAAAAAAAGAAGAGTATGTTTGTATAAAAATAACTAGAAGATGGGAAATAAATAGAGATAAAAGTGGAAATTAATAAAACATAAAAAGGTCAAAAATAGAACAAATCAATAAAATGTAAATTACTTTTCAAAAAAATCAATAAAATGAAAAAAATAGTTAGACTGATCAAAACCAAAACAGAGAACACACAACTTTTTAAATATCCAACATGAAAGAGAATTTTCACTACAATTCCTGCACACTTTAAAAGTAAATTAAGTGAATACTTCGAATATCATTATGCCAAAAAATTTGACTACTTATATGAAATGAACAATCTACTTAGGGGAGATACAAATTACTAAACTTGACACATGCACAAATAAAATAGCTTTCTAGCTAATAAAAAAATTTAATTCATAATTTAGGGTTTTTTTTAAAGAAAACTACACCACTGTCATGGCTTCAAGGGTAAATTCTCTCAAGCATTTAAGGAAGAAATAATATTATTCCCCACAAATTCTTTGAGCAAATGGAGGTAGAAAATACCTTTCCCATTTCTAGTATGAGTCTGGCATAATGACAATACCAAAAGATCATAAAACATTATAAGAAAAGGAAATTATAAGCCAATGTCCCCCCAAACAGAGATGCAAATACACTCAACAAAATGTGGTTTACCTAGGAATCCAAGGTTAGGATTAACATTTGGAAATCAATCAATGTAATTAGTCATATTAATAGAACAGAGAAAAAAATCACATAATTTTTCCCAAAGATGCTGAAAATGATTTAATAAAAGTCACTGTTCTTTAAGGAGAAAAACTCCCAGCAACCTAAAGACAGACAAAACTTCTTTAAATTGATAAAGAATATCTTGAAAACTACTGCAACTAAGAAAATACTTAATGAGTAAGAAGCAAACAGACAAACGTAAATGCTTTTCCTCTAAACCAGGTAATTTTGGGATAGGAGAAGATTTCTTGGAACACAAAAAGTACTCATTGTAAAGGGTATTACATTAAATTGGACTACATCTAAAGATATGATTAATTTTTTTTAAAAAAGTCCTGGATACTTTGAGAAAATATTGTTATAACATGCATTTGACAATGGACTTTTACCCAAAAAATAATACAAACATTTTTATGACTCAGTAGTAAGAATAAACAACCCCACACAAATGGAAAAATGATATAAACACACTTTTAAAGGGAAAATGATAAAATGGCTGAGGAGTACATGAAAAATTTTCAACATCATTCATTAATCACAGCCAAGTAGCATCACATCTCTAAAATAGCTAAAATCAAAAAGTCAGTCAATACTGTGTTGATTATGATGTGCAACAATTAGAAATGTCATATAAAACTGATAGGATTGAAATGGTACTTAAATAACATTTTGGTAATTTCTCATAAAATTGAACACAACCTTACCATATGACTCAATAATTGCATACTTAGATGTTTCCCCACAACAAATGAAAATGTATGTCCACACACAAAAAGTATATAAACATTCATAGCCATTTTCTTCAAAATAGCCCTAAGTGGAAAAAATCCAGTGTCTATAACTCACAAATGCATAACAAAATTCTGGTATATTCAGACAATGATATACAAATAACCTATAAAACAAATTACCCAAAACTACAATACCTATTCAGTCTTACAAATATTCCAGATGCAAAAGTGTACATTCTCTATTTTTCATTTATAGAGTTATAAAAATGCCAAAATTAATTGTGATGTAAATATCACAGTTTACATGAGGTTAGTAGTAGGGCAGATTGACTACAAAGTAACATGAAGGAATATTTTAGGGGTGATAAGAACATTTTATTTGATTGGTAGATGGTTTTATAGGTGTATAGTTTTATAAAACTCTTTACAATCTATACTTAAAATGGATGATTATTACATGGAAACTACATCTTCATAAAGTTTATGATGTAAAATTTAAATTAAATATATATATGTACACACACACATGCCAGAGATAATTAAGATATGAATGTCAAGTGACATTAAAAGATGACTTAATCTCATTTTGTTATCTTGTAATTTTGAAAAGCTTACTTATATATGAAACTTTCTACACATTACCTTATAAATGTTTATAGGGGTCCTTTACCATTCACAGAACCCCTACGTCTTACCACCACTGCTACATTTAATCCTTTCCAGCAGAGTCAAATAGCGGAGATATGGAGAGTAATACAACAAACTGAATAACACACTGTGTAATTGAAATGACCATAATCACTAATATTAAAGACAGTGAATCATTCTAATAGAGCTGTGTTCAGCAAACAATGAAAAATTATGTGCCAGAAAAACTAATACTGGTTTTAAAATGAACAGAAATGAAGCGAAATGGAACGTCACTTGTTATTCACGAAGGTCAATTTAACGTGATTATTTTTTCCCAGAATCACAGCTTTGTGATTACTGCTGTATACCTGAGTGCTATTTTATAACCTAATAAGAGTGTAAAATAACCGGCTGGTGATTATCTTATTTAGAATTGAGCCTGAATATTCCCTTAACCAGCATCAAGTTAAACATGCTACTGGTTGCAATGCAAACAAGTTCCAATGTACCAAGTCAAAGGAAGCATGAGCCATTCAACAATTAGATTTTACTTTAGCAATTTCAAAGGATAGAGACAGAAAAGCATGGGTTACCCTTAGGTGAAATATTGCATGTAAAAACCAACGATCCCTCATTTAACTCTACCTTTCACATAATATTTGCCTTTAATACAAATCTACTTTTTAGTCTCGAGTATCCTGAAATTAGACCCTTGTTTGGCATAGAATGAATGCTGACATTGCAACTTGCTGATAATTTCGAACTAGCTTTGTAATTCTAGATAGAGAAACCTACATAAAAGTTAATTAAAATATGCCTAAACAATTTTATCACCAACACTAAGGGAACTACTGTTTGGCAAACAAACAACTTGGTAAATAAACATTTTCCTTAAATTTGGCTTTATCAGGGGTCTCAATAGATTCTATCAACAAGTTTACTATTTTCCTATAAAATTCATTCCATTTTGTGCTTATCTCATTTTTAATTTTACTAAAATCCCAAAGAGACAAATTAGTAAGGTGGCAGAGCCTGGCTGAGCGCCTTCATTAGCTCAGCGCTAATAACTTCTTTCAGCACCACGGATAGCGCCTGACATCACAACTCAAGCTTATCCAAAAGCTAATTATTTTCCCGTTATAAAACAAAGGTTCTATATCAAAGGCCCATAATGCGACACAGTATACCCTCTAGATGCACTGATTTGCAAAATAAATCAACTGTGTCAGGCAGGAATTTAAGCAGAAATTACAACAAATTGCAATTATACTTGCAACGGTGCACTGTTTAAATGTATTGTCAGATTTCATGACGAGATGGCATCCATGCCATTCTGACGGTTGAGGGAAAAGGCTGAATTCTCATCTATCACAGTAATAAAAATGTACTCTCTTCGGTTGTTGCAAGTTATATATTCTATTACAGCTTAGATCATAAATAATTGAATAATAACATTGATTAAAAAAGATCTAAGGACCACTGGTAGAATGAATAAAAAATACTTTAATTATATATAGACACACAAACACACCTGCATACATACATATACACCTATTTGTTTTAGGCAGTTATGCTTTTGTATATTTTCTCACCTGAATAGGAAAGTCTTCTCATGGAAAAAAAAAAAAAGAAAAAGAAAGAAAGAAATGCATACTCCAGTTCACTTACCAAAACACAAGCAGTTCACTCTCATAGGCCACAGAGTCTATCCTTCAGATTACACAACATCCTCAGAGATTCAAGAGAGAGAGAGTAGAAAAACAGACCAAAGTTTACTGAACTGAAAATTACACTCAGATGCTAACTAGAACCCCATAGAATTTCCCAGTGGGCCCATGTCCACAGTATTTCAAAAATAAAGTAGACTTAAAGAAGAAAAAATATTTCCACCTCCTCCTTTCTCAAGGAAGAAACTGCTAATTTGGAACAATGCTTGTGTACTCTAGTTTCCTTGGGACAAGCTCTTTAGAGGTCTCTCCGACTTCAACTCTTATTCAAGGATAGGTGGAAGGGAAACAATGTACCTGTGAGACCCCTCGGGTAAACAGCATGCAACCTAGGAAGGTCTGAGTCTGCACAGGTAATTAAGAATATTCTCTGCACCAGACAAAATGTGTTTTAGTGATTTAAAATACTTAATTTATCCTTTATTCTGTTTTAGCTTGAGCATGTAATCACAGTAGCCTCTTTCTGCATCATCTCTTACGTATATATTCTTTTTGACTCCATGATTTAAAAACAACAAAAAACAATCAAGTTAGTAAACCGTCATCTGTAATTTTCTCCTGTTTCCTCTTTGAACTTGGCTCATGGAACCTCTTTTCCGTATTAATATCAACTGTTTGTTTTGCTCGCCACATACTCTCTCCCTTTCATTTCCCTTGGTTTGTTTCCTAGGTTTTTATCTCCACATCTTTTGTTATGTGCCAGGCAGAAGTCTGACCCTTGACTTCATTTGTTATTCCAGTCTCGTACACCTTATCGAGTTATTTTCTTTGCTGCAATCAGTCTTTAAATACAATCCAGTAAAGATACAGCAATGATTTTTGACAACCTGACCTTTCTTGGTTTTCTTACACTTGTTTAATTAGGTACTACGTACAGCCGTGACTTGATCTTTACAGTTTTTCTCTGGAAAAGAGAGAGATATGTTGTTTAAAGAAGGTCAGATTTGGCAGGTTTTCTAGTTACTTCAGGAACTGACATTGGAGATTTGGAAGCCTGAGGGGTTCAGGAATGGTACATCGATTTTCTTAAACATAATAAAAAAAAAATCTGGTTTGGAAACACCACTTGACTCCAAGAATAAGTTATGAGATTAAGAACTTTTTAATTCCGGGTTGACAGCTTGAAGTGATGACTCTGGAAGTGATCATTTTTGGTCCATATTCAATGAAGCGGCAGAGTGAAGCTCAGGTTCTAGTAGGAAAAAAATTTCCACATCAAGTAGCTCAAAAGCAGGGAAGTTATGCTAATTCCAGGTGAAAATGTAGCAGACAAGGCCAAAGTGGTTAGCTATCAAGTGTCAGTCTACAGAAATTAGTGTAAGAAGGCAATGCAAGGGTATCCTCTCAATGATGGGTCCTAAAAAACAGTAGAGTAAAATATTGAAGCCCTGGTAGAAGTAAAGCTGGATCTGAAATAAAAGACACCGAGTTCATATTCCAAAACTGACACCAACTCTTAGTGATTTCATGGGAGTCATTTCATCACTCTTGATTTTAATTCTTTATCTCTACAGTTATAACTAGCACATGCATAATCAATGATCACATTTTAATATTTTGTGATATTCAATCCTCTTATCAGGTAGGTGGGACTCTTAGTACTAACTCCTTTGTCTCAGTGAAGTAATTTGTACAATGTAGCATAACTATTAATAGAAAGGACCAAACTGTGAGTTAGAGGTCTACCAATCAAAAATCCTGTTTCTCTTTTGTTATTAGAAACTGATTCTGCTCAATGAAGAATATTGTTTACAGATGATTTATGTTTCCTAGGAAATTTTTTAAAAATACATTTATTTCATTATATCGCTCAGGCAAAATAGGACCAGTACCTTTAAATTAGACCCACAGTAATACTCCCTCACCCCAGGGTTGTGTCATAACCCATCTCTCTGTTTATATGCCTATTGTTTTTTTGTTGCTATTGTTGGTTAAGATATATGTTGAAACCATTTTTTTTAAGTTCCACACTATTTCATGTTTCAAAAAGGTATGTTTGCTCGGAGTAGAATAACTCTATATCATGCCTCAGAAAATGCTGATGATCCAGGAGAATCAACCCAATTTGATTTAATTTAATTTGTAAGTACTTTTATTGCATGCTTATCTTGTAATCAATCCAATGATAGACTTATGAGAGATACAGAAAAAATGTGACAGTTTCTGCCTTACAGGAATTTAATATTTCATTGTAATAATATGATGCCGACATATGCCACATCTCAATAAAACTATAGGATGGTTACTGATTATGTTCCAAGAGAAGTAATCCTGTTATGCAATTTCAAAGCAGAAAGAATGCAATAGTAGATAAATTGGTCATGGAACAATATATGGAAAATGTGGAGTTCAATATGTGATCTGAATGATGAATAAAATATGGCTAGATAGATGTGTGAGAGAAAGTAATTTCTGCCTGTATTAAAGATTCCGAAGGGGGACTTTACATTGAGTTCACACAGCATAGCAGGAAAACATCCTTCCCTGAAGGCAAGGTGCATTTGAAAAGGTAGGGGGAAAGAAGATTCCGTGAGTTTTGCAACTACTCACAGCAGCTTTATCCAAAGTTAGTTAAATTGTCAAAATATGAAATTACATTCACATGTGTTTTTTTCTGTATTTTATTTTTCTTATAACTACAAAAGGCTGAAAACAACTCACATATTTTTCAATAATGATCTGCTTAAATACACCATGAAATATTTCCACAATGAAATATTATAAAAGTGTACACAAAGAATAAATAAGGTATTTTCATAGGTACTATGGAAAATCCCCAACATATATTCTTAGGTGGGGGTTAGAAGGGAGGTGCTGACTGGTATTTCGAATGAGCTACCTTCTGTATGTTTAAGAGGGAAGCAAACACACACATGCCCGTGTGCATGGTCACATACACACAAACACATACACACAGAGAGTAATGATGAAGGATAAATCAAATCTAATAAAAATGATTAAGAATAGGTTCAAGGATAAACTAGTGTGTAGGGAGGGACAAAGAATAAAATTATACTTTCTAAATAATAAAATACTTTTTAAAGTTTGGAACCATGTAAACATTTTACAAATTGAAAAGAAAATTGAGCCTTGACAGTGATTTTTGTTTTTAGACATGACACCAAAAGCACAGACAACAAAAGCAAAAATAGACAGTAGTAAAATCGCATCAAACTAAAAAGCTTCCGCATAGCAACGACAGCAATCAACAGAAGGAAAGAGAAACCTATGGAATGGGAGAAAATGTTTGCAAACCATGTATCTGATAAGAGGTTAATATCCAAAGTATATAAGGAACTCATATAACTCGATGGCAAAATAAATAAATAATTTGATCTAAAATTGGGCACAGGACCTGAATGGACATTTCTCAAAAGAAGATATATACATGGCTAACAGGTACATGAAAAGATGCTCAACATCACAAATCTTAAGGAAAATGCAAATCAAAACCACCATGAAATACCACCTGACACCTGTTTCAATGGCTACTATTGAAAAGACAAGAGATGTGTTGGTGAGGATCTAGAGAAAAAAGAACCCTGTACACTGTTGGTGGGATTGTAAATTGGTACAGCCATTGCGGAAAACAATATGGAGGTTTCTCAAAAACTAAAAATCAGACTACCATATGATGCAGCAATTTCACTACTGAGCATATATCCAGAGGAATTAAAATCAGTATGTCAGTGACATATCTGCACTTCCATATTTATTGCAGCATTATTCACAATAATTAAGATACGTAATCAACCTAAATGTCCATCAAAAGATGAATGGATGAAGACAATGCATAATTCAGCCTTTAAAAAGAAGGAAACCCTGGCATTCATGACATCAATGAACCTGGAGAGCATTATGCTAAGTGCAATAAACTAGACACAGACAGACAAATACATTGCACGATCTCAGTTATAAATGAAATAATCAACTCACAGAAGCAGAGACTAAAATGGTGGTTTCCAGGGACAGAGAGGAGGGCAAAATGGGGAGATGCTGATCAAAAGGTACAAAGGTCCAGTTAAACAAGATGAATAACTTCTAGAAAAATAATATTCAGCACGATGACTACAGTTAGCAATACTGTACTGCATACTTGAAATTTGCTGAAGGGTAAACCTTAAGTCTTCTCACTACATGCACATACCAAAAAAAAAGAAGAATTGATTAAGTGAAGTGATGAATATATTAATTACCTTGATTGTGGCGATGATTTCACAACATATACATATATCAAAACATGAGGTTGTACACCTTAAATATATACAATTCCTATTTGTCAATTATACCTCAATGAAGACTGAAAACAAAACTGAATTTTAAAAGGAAATAAATGAAAACATGCTTTAACAAATGAATCAAACTGCTTATTAAGTTGGTAGCTTTGTAACCAAGAAATAAAAGTTATCTTCAGTGATTTTTTAACACATAATTTTGATTTATTTTATCTCTGATGGTATATATAACTAAAGACAAAAAATATCAAATAATCTTTAAACCACATTTGGTAGTCTTATTAGCAGTAATATTGGTGATGGTTTTTTTGAAGTAATTATGTGTGTGTGTGTGTGTGTGTGTATACACACCTACATACATATGTATATATAGGCATTCATATGCAAATAATTAATAATGTATTTTTAAATTAGGAATCAAGACTTCCAATACAGTAGATACATGACAGAAGTTAAAATCAAAGAAATCGTGTTGAAATCCTCAATTTTAAATTCGAATTGAAAACATATAAATTCATGATATTTTTTCTTAAAATTCCTAGTCCTGTCTATTTTAAAACCTGGGAGCAAT
>RJWJ010014084.1:0-38599 GCA_004363605.1 Indri indri | reverse complement strand
TAGTCATACAATAAAAACTTTTTTTCATTTTTAAGAACTTTGTTTAAATAATTGGATTAATTCTCATCTCTAGTTTATAATACATTATCACCATCGGCATATGACCCATCCCTTCCTTCCTCCCTTCCTTCCTTCCTGCCTTCCTGTCTGCCTTCTTGCCTGACTGCCAGCCTTTGTTTTTTTCTTTTTCTCTTCCTTTCCTTTTATCTTTCTTTTGTTCATTAATTTTTAATGATATGATGAATAATAATGAACCCATACCCTAACCCCAAACCTAGAAGATTACCAAAAACTTAAATGGATCTATATGCTCTCTCCCTACCCTATCTCTTTGTTTCCTTCCTCCAACCAAGATGGCTAATATCCTGAATGCTATCATTGTCATTTCTTTTCTGAAGGAAAAAAAAATTCGTATATATTAATATTATATGTATTGGTATTCCAATCTGTTGGTTTTTATAAAAACTTATTTTTATAAATATTAGCATGCAATTTTAAAGGCCCTAATTTTTTCATTCAGCTTTTTATTAAGTCTTAATTGCTTGCAGTTAGCTATAATTTATGCATTTTCATGGTTACATTATGTTTTATTGTTGACTAGACTACAATTTATCTCTTCACTCTGCCATTGATGGACTTTTGACTGTTCTCGTATGGTAAAAACCAGCAATTCCACCCCTGAGAATAGTAACAGGAGAAATTCTTGCACATGTGCACCATGAATATTCACAACCATAGCATTCTTTAAAAAAAAATACAAAGATCAGTAACCTTGCTTTTCATTTTTAACCAAAGGAATTTGTTTAGCAGAACTGTCCAATGTTCGTATGCCTATGGCTGTTGTGAAATCAAGTGAATATTAAAGTATCTTTATTTTTCATTTCAACTTTGAATTTATCTATCTATATATAAACTGTATTCAAGGAAAGCTTTTGTGACTATGTTCATTAATCTTCACTTACACTGCCAGCATTATGACTACCACTATATGAAATGGATACCTAGTAATTCTTTAGCTCTTTTTTAAACCTTGGCATATTACTTGTTATGAAGTAATATTGTCCTTTTTATTCGAGTATTTTCTATTCCTTCCAATGGAGCAGGGATCTTGCCACCCTTGGATATCCCTCTATCTCCAGCACACTGAACAGTGCCTCAGACACAGAAGATGGTCAGAAAACCTTTGTTGAATGAAGCAGCCATGCTCTACGGAGTGTTAATCTATCACCTTGGCTGATCACCATGCTTTTGTGTGTCTCAAAGTGTTTATTAGTTTTGGACTATGGATGCATTGACTAAAACATGTTCTGTAATAACAATATGTTTTAACTTCATTGAATACAAGATTCATATCTTCAGGTATGTAATAAAAATGTAAAAGAATGTTTTTGATCATTTATAAAGTGCCTCCGTAATTAACTCTCAACACTTCTTTTATACTCTGCCAAGAAAATAATAACATTTTTGCTGAAAAATGTAAAACTCAACCCAAAATGGGGAATCTATTTCAGAGGCCCCATGGTGATTGTTGTGGCCCTAATTAATGGTGGCTTTCTAAAGTGAGAGGTAATTGCTGACACACATAATGCAAATGGGTCAATGAGGAAAATGAGCAGTAATGAATATTCACTTTGAAGCTTGCCTGACAGAGTGCTTCGATTACAGAAAGTTGAAGAACTATCTTGAATATGGCTGATAAATGAGATTCCTTTCCTGACCCTTACTTCCATCAGTACTTAAACAGTATCACTCTTAACACTTCAGTTTGGGAGCCTTGCTTCTAAAAGTCAAAGATTGACGGTGAGTGAAAAATGTCCATATTAAAAAGGTAAGAGGAGATCCATATGATATCCACTTTTGACCACCATAATTAATAGCTGAATCTTCAGTGGTAACTAATTGAATGGAGGTCAGTGTGTTGCCATGGTAATGTCCTAGCCAAGCAATTTTACCCATTTTCCAGTCTGCTGCCCCTTTGCATAACTGAAGTTATAAAATGCTTTAATTGCAAGATTTGCAAATGATGCAACATCTGGGCTTGAATTTACATATAAAGGGAGAAGTTTAATGGAGTTATTAGCATATCTCTGTGAACACCTCAATTTTTATATTTAATTATAAAACCTGCAGTTTCACTGATGAAAATAGCAGCATAGTTAGATGTAAGAATCAGCAAATAAGTTTCCACCATTTTATTTTAGGAAATACAGTTTTCAAAACAGCAAATCTTTACTTTGGCTTTGTCTTAAATGATTTGAGCAACTTGGTAAATGGCGGAATTTACTAAGCATTTAAAAGCCTGCATCATTCTCATGACTGTGTGTGTGTGTGTGTGTGTGTGTGTATGAAAATAAAGTTTAAAAATGTATACAGAGCATGCTTTAGAAAAGTCAGCAAAGATACATATCAAATGGAAAATAATGCAGTTATTTAGCAGTTGTAACAAGAATGTAATAATTTTGTTATTTAATTATAGACATGTGAGAATTCCTATGACAGTATTACCCCAAGAGAAGATAATATATGAGTTTTCTGAATTAACTAATTCATACATAATACAGAGAAGTGATATTTCTACAATAATATTGCCCTAAGGGAATGGAGTAGGATATATGGATTTATAAGTTTGGTGTAATTTGGTATACATAAAAAAAGAACAATAATAAAAAGTTTTTTATTTGGTTTATGTAAAAAAAAGACAAAACAAAATAAAATGAACAAAAAACCAAGATGGTGTTATTAGAATTACAGTTTATATGGGTATTGGATTTTGAAATGAACTCTCTCAAGGAACCTCACAAAATTTGTAATAGAGGGTAAATATTCTGAATACATTTCAATCAACATGATAGTTAAAAAGATGGAACTCCTTTATAGGTCTCATATATGGAAAAATACAGAAAAATAGGAAGAACAGTGCTAGAAGTAAAAAAGAAACAGAGGCCATAACCCCTCACTATTTTTCTAATGATACTATTCTTTATTTTACAAGCATCATTGAGCTTTCTAGTAGAATTTTATGCTTTCATGCCTGGGGCTCTTTTTCTCACCAAAACTATGACTTTCAACTATATTTTTCAAGATGCTGACACAGCTAATTATCTGAGATTTTATTCTTTTAAATTTAAATGTCTGCAGAACAGTTACAAAAAGCATAAAAAAAGCCCTAAAGATATAAAGGCTTAAACATAAAGATATAAGTTTCGTCGTACATATCTTACACTGCTAAATTGCATTGAATGTATTTTTGTATATATCAAATACTATATTAAAAAGTTGGTCAAGACAAACATCTCCTCTGAATTTAAGGTACACAGGATAGCACAAAGGTAAAGGGCATAAGACATGGTGTCCAAAGCCAGATTCCAATCTCAGTTCTTCCCCTGTAAACTGAGCGAACTCACGTAAGTTTTGCAGCATCCTAATACAGCCTCTGCATCTATAAAGTGGGATTGTTAATACCAAGTAACCATCCTGTCCCAGAAATTTAACAATGCACATGAAGTCCTTAGCAAGATGCCTAGTATGTAATAATCCTCAGATAATGGTACATAATATAATTTTAATTACCCACCTCATTTGTGGGTGTAGCTACCACCTCTGACAGAAGTGATTGAAATTGGTGAGGGGAAGATACAATCATAACCCGCTAGTAATTCTGCATTAGCCTTTGGTCTCCTAATGAGACCATAGTCTTTTACTAATAGCCAATTTGTTGGAAATGAAGCTGCTTTGAAGTCCCATCTACATCCGTATTTTTTCATTGTTGTAGTAAATTTTCTTGCTGCAAGGCTATGAGAAATCCTGCAGGGAATGCCGGCATCCTCCATTTGGTAAGACGAAGGTAGCAGAAGCATTTCCTCCAGGAAAGGCTGTCTGTAAGGACTGTCCCTAGCAGAGAAGGTGAGGTACTTGTTTGTAATCAAACAATAGTTTGAGAGGGTGAAGTATAAGAACAAAGGAGGGGAAAATCTGGGAAATAAGAAAAATAAGGACCAATAAACTTCTAGGTGATCCAAGGGTAGCTAGAGGTCACGCACAAAGAAAGGCAAAGCCTTCCTTGTGTGAATATCAATGAAGTTTAAAAGGAGGAAGTGGAAGTAATTGAAGAATTGTAAAGAAAAATATTACCGTGGCATATTTTTTTAAGTGTAATTTTTTTCCTTTAATCATTCACATAGTTTTTCACTTTCTCCCCATGATTTTTCAATGCTTTTTAAAAAATCGTGTGGTTCAAACAATAATAGCCCATCACTAGGGCTGGAGGGCCACTCCAACTCCATTGAGTCGCTAGTCATGTATCTCTTATTTAATGCATGTATAAACTAAGACAATGAAATTAAGACAATTCATTCAATGAATATAAATTAAATAACTTTTGTTTATGCTACACTCTGAATATACAAAAAGATATAAGACAGAATCCCTGCTCTTGTGAGAGTGTTAGGTAGATAGTGACGGATTCCAGCTCTCCTAGGTACAAAGGCAGGTGCCTTACCTTGGTGCTGCCTTGAGCAATTGCTCCACCTGGGAAACAGGACAAGGGTGGGCACCCCATCTTGGTGCTGTCCCACCCTTAATCCTGCCCCAAGTAACTGCCACATTGGGGGAAGGAGGAATCCCTGCTAAACTGGAAAAGAATGTAGGGAATCCCCCAGACTACCAGCCAGGCAGCCCAGGCACAGCAGGATTTGGAAAGTGACCTAGAGTAAACTAAGACTAATTATCATGCCATGAACTGCACATCAGAGTGGTTCCATGAGGAGGGCTCCATCCAGACACCGTAAGACAAGACCCCAGACCATTACCAGATCCCTCTTGCTAGGACAGGGGTTCCATTGGTCCTCTTGTTGGAAGTAACCCTTGATGTTGTTAAGAAAACAGTCAGACACTGCAAATTGTCTTGGCAAGGCAAAATCTTTACTGCTGATCAGAAGGGTGCATAGCAGCAGGAAAAGCAGCCAGCCAGCAGTGTGCTACAGGGAAGTTCTTCACCTTTTTATTTCTAATGCAGACCTAGGGCTGTGTCTCATCCCATTGGTAAGGACTTTGACCTCACAATCTTGCCCTTACCTGATTGGCTAAGGAGTGTTTTGGGGGTAAAAGGGAGAACCAGGAAGTTAAAGTTAGTAAATGTGTGTGTTTTTTTGTTTTTGGGTTTTTTTTTTTGGTATTGCAATGAAGGAGATTAAACCAAGGTTATTGTTATTGTACAGTTTGTGCTATGTGCTAATAATTACGTAAAGTTGAATATCAGACAGGATATTCCTTTGGCAGAAAAGATTAGGCTGAGGTCATCTCCTCCTACAGTCTGTGGTGAATGTATGTTGCTCTCGTTGTGTAAACCTGTCTTGTCCTTCCTCCATAAACTTTGTTTCACACTTGCCCTGCTTTTGGTGTGTCTGGTTGTTCTTCAGCCAAGAGCACATCAAGAACCAGAAAGAGACAACTATGATCCAACAAAATTTCCAGTCTCCTAGGATGGGACATCACCTTGGCCTGGCTAACCTGAGAATACCTTAATGGAACCACAGCAGTTCAAGGATAAGCAATCCACCCACAGAGATCCTTCTTGTGATCTTTGACAGAATTATGAGGAAAGTAGGAGCTCTTCTCCTTCAGGAGCTTAGAACCAGAACCCTGGAGCTACTGGGAGCTAACTTTGCCAACATGTGGAAAAATGTGGACAGAGAAGTCCAACATGTGGACAGAGAAGTTGAGCTGGGAGATGTAGAACTATAGATTCCGTATATTTTGAGTGCCTGAATGCACATCTGTGCTTGAAACCATTTTGACGGGCAATTATGGGAACCTTCAACCAGCTAGGTAGATAGGGAGGGGCCTCTGACCCTCCTGGGGACAAAGATGGGCCCCCAAGCAATTGCCACACCTGGAGGAGGAGGGAACGCCCTACCAATCTGCCAATCAGAACTTAGCTCACCAACTGCAAAAGAATGTAGAGGATCCCTTGTGTCAAGCAGCACAGGTACAACAGGGTCTGGACAGCGACCTAGAAAAACCTAAAGCTAATTATCATGTCATTAACTTAAATCTACATTGCAGTTACCCCCCCACCCCCACCTACCACCCCGCCCCCTTGGGCTTTTAGAGAGGTTCATGGGAGATCTGCATGTGCCCTAAGACTCAGCTGTCTATCAAAGTGGTTCCATGGTGATGTTTGAACCATCAGGAGGGCCCAGCCTAGGCAATATAAAACAGAACCCCAGACTATAATCAGGGCCCTCCTGTTACCACAGGGGGTCTGTTCGTTGTCTGTGGCAAATGCGTATTTTACTTTGCTCAATAAACTTCACTTCGTGCTTGCCTTACTTTGGTGTGTGTTGTCATTCTTCTGCCAAGAGCTCACCAAGAACAGAGAACAGACCGCTGACCTGACAAAACCCCTCCTCTTCCTTAAACACTTAAGCCATCTGAAGTGTGTTTTTGACTCTTGCAAGTAAGCAAGGCTTCTGACTAATAAAATTGATTTAAAATTTGTAATGGTGGATATATACACAGGACCACAAATTAATTTTGTTTAACAAAAGCCTTTTAACAGCTGAATTTATGATTAAGCTAATGTGCATGGTTTTACTACACTTTAGCCACTATTAACATCTTAGGTTTAATCCTTTTCTGTATTTTCTTGAAATTCAAAATAATCTAAGTGCTCCCAAAATATTACTCCAATTGATGATGCTATGCTATTTCTTAGGCTATATCTGAGCAACATTAGAGCTTGAAAAATGCTTGCAATTTTGGTGGCTATTTCTATTCCAGAATTCTGCCTAGACACAGTTTGAAGCCACCACTGTAAGCTCCATGCCTTGTATGTTTGTGGTAAAAATAGAATTTTTGTGAGCAAAATGTGATGGCTTGGAAATAACTGCTACTTGCTTGTACCTTCATATTACAAAACTGTCAAGAACTTCGACCTGTTAATTATTAGCAAACAGAGCTTAGAATCACATCCCTAGGAATAGAAATATTTTCCCTCAAAAAAGAAAAAAAGAAAGGAAGGAAGAGAAAGAGGAAGGAAGGAAGGAAGGAGGGGGAGGGAGGGAAAGATAGTAAGAAAGAAAGGAATGAAAGAATAAGGAAAGAATACCTGGTTAGCACTCAGTGTTAAAAAAACTCAGACTGTAAATAGAAGTATAAAAACATACTGTAAAATTAAAAAGCAAAGCTAGAGAATGTTACACAGAATACAGATTAGTGATTAGTCTGAGGAAAGGAAAGAAAATGAGGGGAGACACACTGTCCCCATCTAAGGTGATGCAATGCTCTCTCGTTAAACAGGGTAATCCAGGTATAGTGCCTCAAGAAAAAAAAAAGAAAAGAAAAGAAAAGAAAAATAAATAAACAGGGTGAGGTGCAAATAGCTGGTCATTGCATTAGTGTACATTCTACTTAACATGTATTTTTAATGACTTACTTGGTCTCGGTTTTTCATTGTCTTTTGTGTTCTTTTTTCCTCCTTATTTTCCTAGCTTGCTTTCTATTTTTGTTTTCGTTTAGCCTCAGTTTCCTTTCGAATATGTTTAAGTTTCTCTAGGGATGAGGTTGTGTTGGAAAGGGATGGAAGAGGAGGTTGAAATATAGTGGCTGATACAAGTTTGTCTGCATGTTAGATTAAATATAACAAAGCTACCTAAAATATTTTTCATTTCTTCAGAGAAATATCTGTGGAGTAAGGAAAAAGGCAAATAAGAACAGAAAACAAATGTGACTCCTAACCCTGAGATGCATTTGCAACCAATTTTTTAATTTAAATATTTCAAAAATAATTTTCAAGCATAAGTCATTGATATTATATTAGTCAACACAGTAGTATTTCTCAAGTAATTTACATTTTAAACTTATATTTTTAAACATTTTTTATATTAAAAATTTCTTCAACAACCAGTAAATGTTACTGTCTGAAATTCTCACCCCCTTTTACAGCCAAATTAATTTTTTGCTTTTAAGAAGACATTTTAACTGTCGACTTTGATTACTGGGAGCTTATCCAACACTTACTCTTTTAGAAAAGATTGAACAAGCTTCAGATTAGTTATACACCAGATAATTGTTTTAGGAATATGGAATATTGACACTTAGATTCTTAAAAACACACAAAACAAACATCCAAATCAAATACTCTTGCGTTATGTTTGTAACTGTATTTTTCCATAGCATAGTTCTCTTAGAGATTGAATAAATTATGTTTATTTTTAGCCAATGGAGTAGCAGTCCATGAAGTACTAAACTACAAGACAACGTGGCACTCTAGTGGGCCAAAGAAATGTAGTTTCTGAATATGGCTGAATTAACATAGAATAATTGAAAAACCAGAAGAATTGCAACAAAACAAAACAAGCAAAAAAACAAACCCCCAAAAATATTTTCTGAAAATTGACTCATATTGTTCTGTTTCCAAAATTATTTCCTGGTAAAACATTGAGAATGTAATTGTTCACATCACCTTTCTACTAGATTGGACTTGAAATCAAGTCCAGATCTGCAAGAGAATCTACTTCTTGATGTACATCATTAAATTTACACAAGATCACGAAATATCAGACTTGGAAGCAGCATAAAATATTTTGTACACCAACATGCTTATTTTGCACCTAAGTTGTAGTGAGAATATAAACTTTAACCTTACAAATAAAAAATTGTAATCATTTTAACATTTAAATTTTATAAAGAATAAAACTAAATGTTAATGAGAATTGCTTCATTTCTGTTTTCTTTAATGCCACTGACTACTCTATTTTTATAAAAGTTTTATTTTATTTATTCTTTAATATTTTATTTTGAATATTTCAAATACAAAATAAAGTTGCAAGAGTAGCACAATGGATGCCCATATATCCTTTACCAATTGTTAACACTTCACCTCTCATATACATATATATAATTATGATTTACTTATTTTCTGAAACTTTAGAAAACACCGTATCAATTTACCCTAAACATGGCAGCATTTTCCTATATAACCATAATACAATTATCACACTCAGAATATTTAGTATTGATAAAATACTATTATTTAATACATTCAAGCTTCCTCAAATATCCTCCCAGTATCCTTTTTTGTTCTTTGATCTAAGATTACATCAAGAATCATGTATTGCATTTAGTTCTCTTTTCTCTTTGGGCTCTTTACATTTAAAACAATTTTTGATTTTATTCCATTTTAAGAATTCAGAATTGCTACTTTTTATTATTGCATTTTGAATTTTGAATTTATTTGATTATAGATTCACAGGAAAATATCATTTTTGTAATATTGTATTTCCTTCAAAAATTCAGCTGCAAGAAAATATCTACTTAAACTATCTAAAGCTTTATTTTTGATGTTTAAGATGGTCGAAACATTTTATCAACTATTAATAATTTGAATTGCATAAGTTTGTTTTGTTTTCCACTTATTTTTAGTAAAATTGATCATTTATTTTAATAGGTAACAATGGCTTATAAAAATAAGCAACAAATCACACTAATATTCTCAAATCATGCTACCACAATAATGCAAGGATTTTTTAAAATATATATTACCTTCAAATATACCCTCAATATAAGTGAATCTAACCTTATTGTTCTGATATTTTTTTATAGCTGGCTTTGCTATAACCCAGAGCCCTCTTTGGTGCAAGCATCATATATAAGTAAACATGTTAGTACACATCCACAACCTTAATTCTGAAAATATTTATGAAATTGTTTTCTACTTCGCACTTATTTCAGAATCCACAGAAAAGTATTTTAAACACAACATTTACCTGGATCTTTTCCCAAATTTATCTCTTTATGTATTGTCCTATCTTCCCCCCCCCCCCCTTTTTTTTTATCTTTCTCATCTTCTCTCTAGATGGGCCACTCTCTTCTCCTCCCACATCTGATTACCAAAGTCCTGTCCACTTGCATATTTGACTAATAAAACAAAAAATACAACCACTAAGTCTACAATCAAATACAGCTCCACCATTATCATCTCAAGGTCATACTAAAATTCACTCCATGTCATGTATTTTGCTGAGAAAGTATTTTTGATATTTTTTCATTTTATCCATTTTCAAAATTATTTTTTTTACTTTTGTTTCAGTTGGTAAGCTATCGTCTCGGGGCTCTAGACTCACCTTTCAATACTTTGCTTTGTGATGTCGGAACTGCAGCTCTGCTAGACACATTTTTGCTTTGCCCACTGCTGTCTGTTAGGTTCTGCCAATAAGAGGCATTGGTAGGACAATGAAAGACTGGGGGAGGAAGGCCCTCTCTGTTTACAATTCCTGGGAGATTTTTCACTTCAGCTGCATCAAGATCTTGTAGTAGCCACTGAATTCAATTTGCCTTTTCCCCCTGCACTTGTAGAGCTTGCTACATCATGCTCCCATCAGAGACAATAGCCCCGGCGTTCTGGTAGCGCAGCCCCATTGGACCCCTCTGACCTCAGAGACACCAGAACAAGCCAAGCAGTGTCCCCTTCTCTGCATTCTGCATCCATCCCTCACAGGGCCCTGCCTTGTTTCAAGGTCAGAGACACTAGTCCTGGCCAACCAGTATACCCTTCTCTGAGGTCTAGGTGCCAGCTTTTCCCTTTATTCACCCCGCCACGGGGGCAGTAATGACTTGCTGAATTGCTCACTCGGTAGTAACTTAGAGTTCTTTCATGTCTTTTCAGTTACCTAGTCAATAACTTTACATGTAGTTAACAATTGTTTATATTAAAGTCTCTCTATTCAAATAATTGCTGTGATTATTGTGTCCTGATTGGACCCTGACCTATACAACTGTCATTATGGTCAACCCATAACTTTCAGAGTGGCTCCTTGGCAACAGTAAAATATCAACAAAACTGAACTTTTATTATGTTTCTACCTCTGTATCATGGAATGCTTTTAATATTTTTGCAGCAGTTACTGTGTGCTAAAAATTGTACTAAAGGCTTTCATTGCATATTCATGTTTAATCTTTGCACTATTTACCAAGAGGTAGATGTTATTTATCATTCACATTTTATGAGTGAAAGAACAAGACTTACAGAAGTTAAGTAGTGCTTTGGTCTACAGTTTTGGAGCTAGCAAGTGGAGGTGTTGGGATTTTTTCCAGGCTGTTAGACTTCACATGTGTGCTTTAGACACAAGCAGTTGTCCACATAACACATCAGAAAATCTGAGCTTTCTATAAGGAAAGCCTCAGTAACCTTCTTTTCAGCATCTTCTCTCCCCGTCAGCATTGGCCTCCTTTCCCATCACTATTCCACAGACAAGAATTCCTGTCCAGTTATCATTTTCCTTTCTGGTTCAGCAGTTCAGGCTTCCTCAGAACTATAAGGGCACCTCCATACCAAGGAAAACTTCCTGTCTCATAGCTCCTTTCTAACCTGATACACAATTCAGCACAAATTGACTCTGAACTGATCATGACATTCTCCTTCTTAAAGTAGTCGAAGTATGTCAGTGACCTTAGAAATCAACTCTAAAGCCCTTATCCCAGCACTTCAGACTTTCTGTGACCTAAGTCCAACTTACCTTTTCCACTCCTAAGCACTGAATACTCTTTGAATCAAACCGCTGTAAACACAAACAGGGCACAGTGTCTTTTTCTTTTCTTCCCTATACAATGTAGCGGTCCAGGTACACAGTGCATGGTGTGTGAATAAATGCAAAAATGGATGAAAACCAATACTGTAGTAATTACTGAATGTAATTGCAAGCCTTTTTCTGTTTCCATGACTTTCTTTAAGTTCTTTTCTCCTCTGAATTGTTCTCTCTCCTTATCTAGAAAGTCAAATTCCCTCATTCTTTTACCCATTCATTTAATCCACAAATTTATTGAATGCCTTTAATTGGTCTCATTCTTCAGCATCTGTCTCTTATTCTCTAAAGCTAATTCTTCCATGAAGCCTATCCTGAAATCCCCAGATAACAGTTCTCTCTCTCTCTCTCTCTCTCTCTGTCTCTCTCTCCTCCCCCATCTCTTTTTCTCTCTGTCTAGACTGAGAGCTCATTACATTACTTTCCTTATAGCACTTATATCCATTTTTATAGTTAGCAGAAAAATTCTTAGAAAGAAGGACCGTGTCTCTCTCATGTTTAATTCCCCAGAGTGCCCGCTCATTGCAGATATCCTCTCTGTTCTCTGAAAAAAAAAAAAAAAAAAAAAAAAAAAAGAGCTGCTCTTTGGAAAGGGCAGCAAGTTCAGCTGGACCTAAGACACTTAAGTTCATGTATTCTATGGCCTTCGGAAGATATGTATCCCTATTTCTGTTTCCAATTCATCTGTAATAAAAAGGTTAGGAATCTAAAGGGAAGTACTATAGAAAATAAGAGATTTTTGAAACCCTCTCATTCTTTAATAAAAGAGAACCATTTTAGATTTTAAGATAACAGCAGAGATAATTCATGACCACAGAATTATTGGATTTTAAAATAAATTACCAGCCCATTACAAAGATTTTAGAATAAGAATTGCCTGTGGTCTTCGGTTTTTATTTTCATCTATTCACTGAGAAGCAATGGAGCATAGAGCCTATAAACATTGATTCCAAAGTCAGACATATTCGATTTTTGAATTCCTGCTGTCATTTCCTGGCACTGCGACCTTAAAATATTACTAAACGTCTTTAATCTGCAGTTTCCTCATAAATGAAGCAAGAAAATTCTGAGTACCCATTTCATAGGGTTGTCACAGTGATTGAGTATGGTAATGCACATTAAAAAGTTTAGCATAATGCTTGACACATAGTAAGCATACAATTAATGTAGGCTTTTATTATTATTAACTGCCTCAGCATCTCCCAGTCCATGCAAAGCTGGCCCACGCAGCTGTGGAAGTGGTTAATGGGATACAGGAATTCAGTTCCAAAACAATGTCAGCTCTTGAATGTCAAGTGTAGAGAAACAAGTATCTATTACATTTGTGGGGTGGGAGGAGGTGGAGATGGATCATGTGGCTACTAAAAAAGTATTAATTATGGTGAAGACTTCAAGGTAGTCCTAGGGGAAGGTCAGTGCAAGTGGGAATATGGGTTAGTGATTAGGGAAGGCAGAAATACATTTGTGTAGCTGGTGACACTTTGTGGGTGGCTGTAGTTGTTATAATATATGGAGGGCCAGACACACTGAGGAACAACCCAGAGGGCCCAGGGCAAGACAGGGCTGTAGCAGACGTTTCAGGGGAAAATCAGGAGTGATCAAGATGGGTAGGGTTGACCAAATGAAAATCTAATTTTAATATGTCTAAATTTTTTTTTTAATTTATAGGAAACTTTTCCCCTTTTATTCATTTGTTAAGTTGTCTTGAATTAAATGGAATGTTTTTCATGCCACTTGCTTTTAAAATGGGGAAAGTTTCAGTCCTTGCAGGGTTTCCTACAGAAGCTGAGGGAATGAGCTCATGGCTTTGCAGCCTTGGTAAGCAAGGGCTATAAGTGTTGATGGTGGTGCCTGCCCTTATCGACCATAATGGAAAAGAATAGAGGAAATGTGTTGTTAGACAAAGATAAGGTGAGTAGTGTCACATGTAGTTTTTAATATTTAATGAATCTATATGGGTACAATCCATTATGTGACAATTTAATTATATGACAAAAAAGTTTGATAAATAATATTGTGGTAGGACATCTAATTCATTATTTAACAAAGAAATCAATACTTTCATAAATCATAATTCTCCACAGATGTACTCTTTTTTTCTCCAAGTGTGAGAAAACCCGTATTCGGAATCCATAGGCAATTTATTTTCTGGTCAGGACAAGTTTGAATGGAGGTTTAATTGGGCCCAGGACAGACATAAATTCTATTTACTTTTTTTAAACCATTAAATGGAAAAGCTTTTGTTACAAGTACTTTTCAGGAAGCCTTAACTGTATCCAAATAGCATTTTCCCATCGTGTGTTTTAAGAGCAGAAAGTAGGAGTAGCCATAAATTATTTAATATCTATGATGCTACAACAAAGCACCAAATAATAACACAAAATTATTTTCCCATATCCTTCTTCTTGGTTTGGCTTCAATACATATTAAGTAAGATGCTGTTGTTGTATTTAAAAATTTTTAAAAAGTCATAAGTTTAAATATCACAGATTATATATTTATCAAATAAATGCTCTCCAATGAGAACTAATTTTACTTTTTTGGATGCCTTATCATCATAGAAGAAAATTATTTCTTTCTTCCTGGTTTAAATATTTGTAATCTGGAAGATATTCTTCTCTCCTTTAACTTAAATCTTAATAGTATTTTGTAACTATCATAATGTTTTCACATAATTCACATTTATACAGTTTGTAATTTAATACAGATACACACTTCTTTTGGCTGAATTGCTATACATTACCTCCTTAACATTATAATTACAAATGTTATTGAGCAGAAGGAAACAATCACATAATACTTTTTTATTCACTTATGTAATTTCTGAGTGCTGTTTATATGTGAGAGAAGTGTTTAAGTTCCTTGAATTCTTCAAAAGAGTTACCAGTTTTAAAAACTATTTCCAATGATAGAAGTGATTTCTTTTAATACAGAGACCTAAACTACTAATTATCTACAACAAATTCAGAGCCAGAGCAAAGCCACCTAAAGCCTTCTTTGAATGTAATAAAATGCATTATTAGCAATTTTTCATCTCATTTTAGCAACTTTATTGCATTAGTAACTGTCTGTCATTATATATTTTATTATTAATGATTTTTTAAAGTAATGAAGCATAAAAGCCTTATGGATGCATTTTCATTTTTGAATGCAAATACTGCCATTTAGTTATTTTGTAAGATCTCACTTAATAGTTCATGGTTTGACATTTGGTTGAAAATTGCTGCAAGAGAATGGTGTTTTCTTACATCACTTAGCATGGAAAATTGTAAAATATGCATTTCTTTTTCCAGGGTTATGTTTTTTGAAATGCTACAGTATCTTAATATGTCAAAGCAAGTTAAAAGCAAGCATAAATATTTCTGAATTAGCTGAGCCTTATACCACATGAAATGACAGTGGTTAAGATCTTGAACATTGAAGCCAGACTGTCTGGATTTGAATACCGGCTCTGAAACTTTCTAACTTGATGAGCATGGGCAAATTTATTAACTTTTCTGTTCTTAGTTTCCTTCTCTGGAAAATGAGCATAATACTACCTATCTCATAGTGTTGTGATAGTACTACGATAATATTTTAAACTTTTAATTTGGAAATAATTTTAAACCTACAGAAAAGTTGCAAAAATAGTACAGAGAGTTTATATAACCTTATACCAGCTCCCCAAAACTTAAATAACCACGGTATAATTATCAAAACAGGAAGTTAAAATTACCATATTATGTAAACTACAGACCTTATTAGAAGTTCACCAGTTTTTCCCCAAATGTCTTTTTTTTCTATTTCAGGATGAAATCCAGGATCCTACATTGCATTTGTACTGTGTGTCTTCAGTCTCTTTCCAACTTGAGACAATTCCTCGGTCCTTCCTTTTTCTTCATGACCTTGGCATTTTTGATAAGAGGTGGTCAGTTATTCCAAGGGTCGAATCTTCAATTGGATTTATCTGACATTTTGTGATGACTATATTGAGTTTATGCTTTATCGATAACACCAGAGAGGAGATACTGTATCCGTCTCTGTGCATCACATCAGGAGGAACATGATGTTGGCTATATCAAGGTTAACTGCTGATGTTAACCTTGTTCACATAGCCTAGATGATGCCTGCTAGGTTCTGTCCCTGTAACACTAATATTAGACACTTCGTAATGGATAAATATCTTGGGGTGATGTGTTGAAACTATGCACATATCCTATCTCTCTTCAAACTTTCACCTAGTGATTTTTTTCATTGATTGCTGAATTTTCCTGTAACAGTTATTACTATAGTTTTTGTCTAATGATAGCTTTGAATTTTCTTCAGTTCTTCTATATTTATTAATTGGAATATTTTATAAGAAAGAGTTGCCTCTTATGCATTTACATATTTATTCAATTATTAATTTATATTAGACTTATGGATATTTTATTTTGTGGGTTATAATCTAGCAGTATTATTTGTTGTGCTTATTACATTGTCTTGGCTTTGGTTACTGGGAACTCCTTCAGGTTGTCTCTTCTGTCCTTTTTACATATCCTGATTCTTTTTTGAGAACTTTCTTATATTCTGGCACCATAAGATGTTTCAGGCTATTGTAGTTCTCTCCTCTGGCCCTGGAATTAACCACTTCTCCAAGGAGCCCTGTTTCCTTTTACTAGAGAATGATATCTAGACACCAAGATCTGGGTGTTGGGTGTGTTCACTGCTACTGGGGTGTAATTGCTTCTGGACCCTCTCAGACAATATACTCTCACATATACAGGCATTTGTATTTACTTCTATGTCTATATGTTTATATATCAAAAACAAAACGGAGAGCTCTGATTCTAAGGCCTTTTCCTTTTCTTTACATGTAACTTCTCTGACAGTGAAAAACCTGGCTCTCATTATATATAATATAGTCATTCATTTGTTCAATTCTAGCTATAGAAAGTGTAATGTAGTTTAAAAATTGCTAAAACATAAAGTAGCTATAGACTTGCTAAATAATAAGCCTGTAAAAAAACAGATTTACTTTCTAGGATACAGTATCTGTATACAGTTATTTTAGTCTTTAGCTTTACAGTATCCAGTCAACACATAGTTATCCAAAGTTAGTCAGGTTAGCTCTTCACTATATGTGTTAGATGTTATTTTTCTTGTGAATTAACTTCTTAGAAGCTTTTAAATGTGTCAGGGAAATTTTCCCTTTGTCCAATTTAGGTGGTATGCTGGTGGGAAGAAAGCTGCCTCTAAACCCAATGATTTCTGTCTGAGTGGCAGCAAGAGCTGACGCCCAAGCCATTGGATTTAAAGGTAGCTTTGGTTATTGGAGTGAGATGAATCACGGCTTTTCTACTCATTTTTTTCTTTTTTTCTCAGACCACAGCTACACAATTCTCCTGGAGCCTTGTTTTCCCTTAAAATTGACAAAACAGCATGTACCTTTAAGGTCTGTTAGGGAAATTAGAAGTGAGGATATAGATATTTTGTGAACAGTAGGGATTTAATGAAAAACTGCTCATCATTTGTTTTCTCAACTTGGAGATATATATATTACTCTTACTTAAAGTGGGATACCTTTGTTTGACAAATCCAATGTGAGATAAACGAATAGTGCTTCCCCCTCCATGTGAGTTCAAGAGGTATCCAGCAGTTGGAATCTTTTGAATAGTAGATTCGATAAATTCAAAATGAAACAAGGCAAAAAGTGGAAGGACCTAATACAGTATATCATTGATACCATTCCCTAGTGCTTGATAAGTTGGGGAATGACTATGGAAATAGATAGTTGGCTACTATCTATTTTCAAGTCTAAAGAAAGGAAACAACAAAAAAGTTTGCTATACCCTAAAGCTGAAATACAGAACTAGTCGTATGTTATTCTTCCCTTACATACTCACAGTACAAACCAAGCCCAATAAATATTAAAAGATGATAGTTGACAAAAAAGGCTGATAATAAGCTGACGAACTCATCTTTATCATTTTGAAGTTCTTTAAAGATAGCAGCACTATATCTATTATGGATGATTCTAGACATGCTATTCCAGGAACATAAATTGAAAAACATTTTTTACCCAATGATTTAAAATTTTCTTATAAATAAGCATTTTATATCCACATATACGAATAGATAATTGGAGACAAAATTGACACGAATATAATTTGAATATTTATATTCAAAAGCAAACATTTTCCATTACTTTCCTTACTATGTTACAAAGAAAAAGAAAAAACCCTAATTTGATATTCTGGAGCTACAGTTAACAGGAATTGTGAAGTAATATATTATTTTGAAATACTGACCAATTCTTCCTTCGGAATTATTTTGCCCTTCCAATATTTTAAATATTCATGCTCAAAAATGGAATGAGCAACAGGATCATCAGATAATCAAATTACCATCTTATCAAGGCTAATGATGGGACTGTCTCTTTCATGAATCATCAGTGATTCATTTCACAGTCATAAAAGCATTCAAATGCATTTATGTGGGGGCCCTCCCATAACTGGATAATAATGTCATAAGGTTATTTAGGCAGGATTCATATGAACAAAGTTGAAAATTTAAGACTGGATCAACTCTGCATGACAATGTCTTCATGCTCCCAAACATTTTTAAAAATAAATGGCAATTTTTAAAATAAAAAGTAATCTAGTGATTTTTGTGTCACTTAATACTGTAAGAAGATGCAAATTAAGTCAGTGCTATTCGATTAAATTAGATCCTTTACAGTTAATATGCATATCTCCATAACACTATACAAAGACCCAATAGTACATCAAGAAACCCTGTTATTTTAGGGTCTGTGTAAATCTGCTTGCTCACAAATCATGTATTCTGTGAATTTTGACAGCATTGACTTTTATGAGGATAAAAGCTTAGACTGTCCTAGATTAGTCTCAAGCTAGAAGATAACGCAAAAAGGTTTTGAAAACTTGCTAACATATAATGCAGTTTATAAATTAACCAAGTATCTTCTACTGTTACTTAATGGCTCTTCTCTAGTATTGCAAATGCTCACTTTTCACTGAGTTATGTAAAACAGCATGTGTGTCCCCGGAAGAGTAGGCTGTTATTTTTCAAACCAAATAATAATAATAATAATAAATTCATGAAGTTAAAATTGTACTGAAATTATATAACTTGAAAGAAAAAAGTCAGCTTCTCTACTCACCCTGCTCCCCTTACCATATTCCACTCCTCCTGCCCTAGTCCCTCAGTGTGGTATACTAGTAGGTGTTTTCCCCCACGTATATTGGTTTCAGGTTTTATTTCTAGGGTTCTATAAAGAAAAAAAAAGGCAAGCTCACAATGTCTTAAAAGGGTTCCATTTTCAGAGTGTAAGTATCTATGCTGCCATCTGTCCTCTCTAAGTCCAGGCCAGTTCAGCTCAAGTTGGAAGCTCCTGGTACACCTCCAAGTCCCTTGGATTTATCCCTTGCTAGAGGCTGCTGGTTGCCCGTAAGGTTGCAGCTACTCAGGGCTCCTCCCTGTGCCATCGCAGCTGCTGCTGTGAACATAGCATATATTGATAGTTCTCCTGTCTGGTTCCTGAGTTGGCCTGGAGATGTTAAAGTAACCATGTTCACCCCAGAGCTCCCCAGTGATTTTACACTGCAGTGAAGGCATTTTACCTAAACTTCACAGCTCACTCAATCCCAAAGCTTCCCTGGACATCACCAAGGCTCACTATCCTTGAAGTCATGACCACACTTTCCCCCACTTCTGGCTTGCCATCACTCTATTTCTCCTCCCTTGTCCCTATTCCCCCCCACCCTGGCTGATATTGATACTATTGCTTTATGAGACACCTGAATATTTTATATCATTATCATCTGCTGTCACCTTACCTGGAAGCAACCTGAATCTCTTGCCTTCATTACTGCTCCTACAATTGTTAAAAAACATAGTATGAGTACAATTCTGAGGTCACCTCTGGTGTATTGGGAGCTATGGTTGGGTCCTGCAAGCAGCCTTTAGGAATCTGATCTAACTTTGATCAGAGACTTATCTGGAACTTTGCTCAGCAATTCTCCTTGACACTGAGTTGCTTCCAAAATCTTAGACCCTGTATGTCTTTGATCTGGGTCTCTGGACTCAAGTAAATTGAGATCATTGCCTGAAGTAAGCACAGGAGGCTCACAGCTCACAGTGGCACTGCTCCTGGCTGCCACTGGAAGCCATCTGTCTTGAAAAACCCTGCCTCAGGCTCTGGTTCTGTGAGTTTCTCTTAAATAAATACCCTTCAATTTGGGGGACATTTTGGGTCCATTGCAATGTCCTGTATCACTATTGGCAACTTTCTCTATAGGTAGTTTACAGACTAAATGTTACAGGCAGATGTTAGTATCATTTACCACCATGTGATATACATAACTATTTTTTCATCACTTACTTTTAAGCCAAAGACATTCAACCTATCTTGCTTCTCCTATATCTGGGAATAACACCTATAAATTTTTCTTCTGTTTCAATGATATTACTCCTTTGGGACTTACGCAATATTTCTAACTTTTAGTAGGAGAAAATGAGGAGAAGTGATGCAAATAAATACAGGAAATCATGTATAGTAGTTTTTTTTTATTAAAAAGTATCATGTGAGTATTATTTTATGAAATATGTCTGAATGATTAAGTAGATAATTAAGTCTTGAATGTACCTTCTCAAACTCATCAACATAAAAACAATGCTTATAGTTGCTGTTGGTTGTCAACAGAATCAGGCTAAGAGGATGGACTGATATTCTGCTAACTGTCCACTTTTGTGTGAACCAGAGCAGCCCTAGGGTCTTGCCTCTGCCGCTCAGTTCTGGAGAATTATTCTCAAATTCAGTGTTCTAGGCAAACACTGGAGGCCTGATACACTAGATAATTCTGTTATATCTTAAAATTTGAACATTACAGAAGCCAAGTTGAACCATGTAGCCTCTTGGTTTTGAACTTGTGAGGAAATGTCTCCAACTCACTGACATCTGAGTTTTTGAAAATCTCTGTCTTACAGAAGACAGAAAGTCAAAGTGTGTAGCTTCTATGATATTTGCCCAGGAATGTATTAGATAAATACTGGAAGTTGAGGGGAAGGTCAAAGACAATGAACAGTTAGCATGAAAACACTCAGGAGCTGGGGAGTAAGAAAGAGAAGGTGAACATTTGCTCAGTACCTCCTACTTTCTAGTCATAGTTCCCAGCCCTTTATATACAATATTCATTCAGTTTTCACAGCAGCCCTATGATGTAGGCATTATTAATCCATTTTACACACTGGATAGACCAGAGCAACAAAAGTCAACATTCTCTGTTTAGAGGTTTTGAGTTGCATGCAATAAAAACTGTAGCTAACTTAGGCAAAAACAAACAACAACAAAACAACCTTATGGATATGTATGTATGTATGTATGAAGATGATAGAGTGAGTCACAGAATTACAAAAGCTGAAGATGCAAACCCAGTCTAGAAGCAGACAGCATCAATGTTTAGGCAGCAGGTGGCCTCCAAATGAAAGCACATGACTTACCCAAAGTCACAGAACAGCAAAACCAGAATGATGCCTCGGGTAACAACACTGAGTTTAGTGTTCGTTGTGGGATGAATTGAGTGATCTTCAAATTCTTTTGTTGAAGCCCTAAGTCCTAGCACCTCAGAATGTGACTGTATTTGGAGATAGGGCCTTTGAAACGGTGATTACGTTAAAATGAGGTCATTAAGATGGGCTCTAATCCAATCTGACTGATGCCCTTTTAAGAAGAGGAAATTTAGACACAGAAAAGAGACATCCAGGTTGCAGGAAAAAAGGGAAAGACAACTGAGGATACAGGGAGAAGGTAGTCATCTTCCAGCCAAGGAGAGAAGCCACAGGAAAGCAAACAAACCTTGATTTCTTAGACTTCTAGCCTCCAGAACTGTAAGAAAACAAATTTCTGTTGTTTAAACCCTTTAATCTGTAGTGTTTTGTCAGGATAGTTCTAGCAAACTAATATAGCATTTTTTCCATAACATATCTTTTTAATTAATGACTGTCATTTTAAAATTATTTCCTAAGGCCAATGTTCTGCACAAATGCATCGAGTTGTAGGCACCCAAAGATACTGACCTGACTCTTCCTCAATAATGTGCATTAGGGTTCAGTGTAGCAGAGTGGATAAGAGCAGGCTGTGAGCACAGAAAGTGCCAGTCCCAGCTCTGCTACTTATTAGCTGGTTGTTCTTGGTTAGCTGGTTTTCTTGGTTAAATTACTTAACCATCCTCTGCCTCGGTTCCTCATCTATGAAGTGGGAATAATAATTGCATTTAACTCATAGAGTCGTTGTGCAGATTAAACAAATTAATCCAGGTAAAGCATTTATGACATGGCCTGGCATATACTATTTATTTACATTTCATGGGAGCCAGGGAGAAAGTGCATGGGAAAGCATTTCCAGGGTGCATTGAATTCAATCAGGCCATACTACCAGGTCACAATTTGCCTATTCGGATAACGGTCCCCACAAAAGATCCTTTAAAACTCTAAAAGCATATACCTTCCACATCTTTCTTCTTTCTGTCTTTTTCTTTTTGCAAATGAGGAGGATGTGGGTCAGATCTCTCTGATCTGTGGGCATTTTGCTTCCATTCATTTCCTACTCATTTCCTCTCTACCTTTTACTCCAAACCAAAAATGACTCTTTGGCCCCGTCTCAAAATAGATTTACAAAAATATCACCATCAGGGTATCTTCTGAAGCTATCAGTTATGGCATCCAAAGCACTTGCACACCTGATTTCATGTACAGAGGCAGGGTGATATTAATAAATGAATAAGGAAATATTTATTTTTATTGCTATACATTTTAGAGCTCAAAATATCCTGTTTTACATTTTGATATAATAAGTACTATTAAAACAGTAGCTGGTATGGGCACTTAAAAACTGTTCTTATTAGTTTCAAGCTGTATTCCCATTGCAATTTTTACTTTGGAAGTGTGGGTTTAATTAAAATTATACCAATCCTGTAAACATGTAGTGACATCATGCCCTGTGGGCTAAACAAGTAATATTCATCTGAAAGGCACAATGCTATAATGCATTTTTCTTTGTCCTTTCAGCAACCTGAATAAAAAATGTATTTTCCACAACCGATTTAGCTAGATATTTGATTAACACATTTTTCATTGTATTGTTATTGTGACAGAAATGGCTCTTCTAGCAATTTAGCATAATATATGAAGAGATGGATCATTCAAATGTGTTGGTTATTTTCAACCTACAAAAAATTAGACATCCACTTTCTTGAATACATTTTTAGTACACATTGTATATATATATGTTTTTGAAATGTATTACATGAGAAATCTACCCTTATGATTATATTTCTAGTTAGTATACTATGCAAAATTAAAACAGTCTTTAAATGATCTGGATCCCATATTAATAGTGACATTCTTAATGTGAATCTTTTCTTGGTATATTATTTCCAGTTTATAATTTTCATTTATTTATTTAAAAGATGTATATTGTTTGCCAAATTTTATGACTCTGATTCTGTGGCAAGGATTATGCTCTAACTTATCTTACAATGATGCAACCTTCGTTAGGCACCATTCATTATACTCAGGTAGCTCCTAATGCCAGAGAAATGCATTAACAGGTAAGGCCTGAGGCACTTCCGTGATGTACGTGAACCGCCTAATGCACAAAAAGCAAGTGAGGAGGATGTGCGACAGCTCCGTGGTGACAAAGGAACTGAATCTGTCATTTCCTTCCCAAGCTCTATTTGCCAAGTGCTCAAGGAGGACTTACGGATAGTCTCATTTACAGATGAGGACATTATAGGATTTTACTGAGGTTAAGTGACTTCTCCAATGTCACAATGCAAGTTAGTGACAATTCATGTTTATAGCTCACAATTATTTGTTCAACCAGCTAAAGCCGAATGATTTCATTTTTTGCTAGAACAAAGAAAGGAGGTATGGTATCAAAATCTCGCAGTTAGAATGTGTCAAATAAATGAATTGATTAATACATTAATAAATCAACTTTTTTATTAAGTCATTTGCTAAACCATTTCCAAATAACTATATAACTTGGTATTTGCTCAAGCAATCCCTTGTTGTTTTAATTCAAAGCTTCTTTGTATAGCAGAGGCAGTCAAAATTCTTTCCGTCCTGGCTGGCTGGTTAACTAACAGTTCTTGCTCAATATCTTTATATAAGTCCACACATGCACAGTAGAAAGAAGAACATAAATTCATGATCTGCCAGTAGTTAGAGTTATTCATTTACTTCCTCTCAGTGGACTAAAACGGTGGGATTACTAATCAATTGATCAAGCAGCCAGGTTTAGCTATAACTGGGATTTTCCCAATGCCAGGTGACCAGTAGCCAACAGGAAGAGACATTGGACACACTGACCATGCTCTAAATTTATGCAAAAGACTTTTTCCCTTTTTTTTTTTTTTTTTTTTAACAAACCCTTTCCAGCCTAGTCCTGGTTTCAGAGGGCTCCAGGTTTATCTTGTCTTACGTTTACAATGACGGCTCTTCTTTTTTTTTTTCTTTTTCTATTTTCTTTTCTTTTCTTTTTTCTTTTTGCTTTTCTCGTACTCACGTTCAGACCTTAGATGATACTTCTTCCATGTCAGATGTAGAATTCATCTCAGATGCTGAATTCCTATAGTGCCCTAAGCCCCTGGGATTCCAAATAGTTGCTCTTTTCACCCATAAGCTGGAGAACCCTGTCATTATTGTCTAAGCAAGATAATTTTTAACAGAGGCTCCCTCATTTTAATATCAACAAAATATGATAGGATTTTTTCCCAAAATGTAACAAGATTGTTTCTATCCTAAGCTGAGGATTGTTATATAAATTGCTGTTTTATTACCCGGATTCTTGGAAAGATTCTTTTTAATGTTATAAGTAGTATTCTTCCATCAAATAGAATTGAGATGAGATGTACTATTTGTCTCAAGAATAATAAAACATATCAGAGTATATATTTTCCTCAATTATATTTATTATGTTACCTTATTTCCCAGTAATTCTGGAAATAAAAAAGTTTAAAGATTGAAGTCATATGAGAAACCACTAACCCTTTACTGAAAGATACAGCTGAATTCACACACAAACACACACATACACACATACACATTTTCTGAATTATAGTTTCTAATTTTAAATTTAGAATCTGAACTTAGACATGTATCTAAGAGAAATGTGTTCTAGATTTATAAGTTTCCCATTTGTCCCTCCTCTCTACCTCTTGATGTAAGAAATCAGTAATTTAATTTTAGGAGAAAGACTTAGGATAACCATGGATTAAGGAATCTGTAACAGGTAGATTTAGCTACAGATATTCTACCTCCACTCAGATTATCTGTGTCTTTTAAAAGGTATTTATTGTTTTAAAGATATTTATCTTACTCCTGGAGTCATTTTTAACCAGCACTTCAAGCTTTCTAACCTTTGTCAATTTTTCCATTCACCACTCAAGTGGCTTAGCTTAAAATCGGTACTTGGTACAGTAGATCCACACCTAATATCATCTATGGGTTTTTGGAAACTACAACTGTAAGTGAAATGACATATAATGAAACCAATTTTACCTTAGGCTAATTAATATAAATAAGAGTTAATAAGAATTCTAGAAGAAAATGTTGGAAAAACTTTTCTAGATATTGGTCTAGGCAAAGACTTTATGAAGAAGAACACAATGACAATCACAGCAACAACAAAAATAAATAAATGGGACTTGATTAAATCAAAAAGCCTCTGCACATCCAAGGAAATAATCAATAGAGCAAACAGACAATCTATAGAATGGGAGAAAGTATTCACAAGCTATACAACTAATAAAGGACTAATGACCAGAATCTACAAAGAACTAAAGCAAATCAGCAAGAAAAAAACAAAACAACCCCATTAAAAAGTGAGCAAAAGACATAAATAGAAGCTTCTCAAAAAAGATAGGCAAATGGCCAATAAACATATGAAAAAGTACTCAATGTCGCTAATCATCAGAGAAATACAAATTAAAACCCACAATGAGATGTCACCTTACCCCAGTCAGAATGGGCTCCACTTGTACTCACCATCAAATTGGTACTAACAGATAAACACTAGGGTGCTCACATGGCAGTAATATTCTCCAGGGATTAGGGGGATGGGGGGGTAAACCCACAACTAAAGGACACGGGGAGCATTATAGAGGGGAAGGGCATGCCTTTAACCCTCGCTTGGGTGAGGCAAAGACATAAAATGTAACCATAATGTTTGTACCCTCATAATACCCTGAAATAAAAAAATAAAAAATAAAAAGTTCAAAAACAATAGATGCTGCTGTGCATGCCAAGAGAAAGGAATGCTTCTACACTGTTGCTGGGACTGCAAACTAGTACAACTTCTATGGAAAACAGTATTGAGAGGCCTCAAAGAACTAAAAGTAGACCTACCATTTGATTCAGCAATCCCACTACTGGGTATTTACCCAAAGGAAGAGAAGTCATTTTGTCAAAAAGACATCTGCACATGAATGTTTATTGCAGCACAATTCACAATTGCAAAGATGTGGAATCAACCCACATGCCCATCAGTTCATGAGTGAATTAACAAAATATATATGTGTACCATGGAATACTACTCTGCCATGATGAAGGATAACCTTATGCCTTCTGCAACAATTTGGATGGAATTGGAGACCATTATCCTGAGTGAAATGCATAAAGAATTGAAAAAGAAACACCACACATACTCACTATTAAATTGGTGCTAACTGATGAGCACACATGTGCACAGAGGGAAGTAAACCTCAATGGAAATCAAGCAGCTGGGAGGGGAGAGGAAAGGATTGGCAAAAACCTACCTAATGGGTACAATGAACAGTATCTGGTTGATGGGTATATTTTTAACTCTGACTCAAGAATTACAAAAGCAATCCACATAACCAAAAACATTTCTACCCCATAATACTTTCACATTTGAAAAATTTTGCATTTACTATCTAAATGTAAAAAAAATAGAGTTAAGTTCCTGTGGCATATTTCTGGTCACAAAAAAATCACCAAACTTCTCAGTAAAGACAAAAACACTTCTAGTAGTAAATACTGAAATAAATGTGAGCTATACATACATTTAAGAAAGATACATTTATAAAAAAGCAAGATAATGATTTACCCACTTATTCCACTTCAGGTTTGTGGGTGGCCAGAGCCTGTCCTGTTAGCTCAAAGCACAAGGTGGGAGCCAGCTCTGGACAGGACACTATCTCATCACAGGTGCACTCACACACAACCCCACTCTCACTCAGACTGGAACAATATAGACACATTGTGTAGACATGCACATCTTCGTGATTTGGGAGAAAACCAGAGGATCCAGAGGAAACCCATGCAGACATGGGGAAATGTGTAACCTCCCCTCAGACTGTGGCCCCAGGCAGGAATCATTTTTTCTTCTCATCAACATTATAAGGAAATGACATTATTCAAGGACCTGCTGTACTAGCAGAAATAAAGGATGCAAACAAAAGTCTGCCAAGGGAGGAGGCAGCTGCAGAAACAACTGTTCAGGGAATTGGTGCCACCTGATTGTATCTGCCAAAAAAGATGGAGAAAAGTAAGGTAATACAAAATGGAGGCACATTGAGAATATTATCATAGCAATGGCAACTTCCAGAATTTCCAGATAAGGATGCTAGTCTGCTTGGAAAGGGCATGAGGTAACTTGTATTAAAGGTGAATTTGCATGGAAAACAAGCATTCTAGTTTCATTTAAATTATATTACTGATCAAGTTTGTTGATAACACATTTATTCTCTGAAGATGTACTTATTCAGAATTTACCAAAGACTTAGGAAAAATCAGCTGTGCATAATAAAGAAAAGTATTATCAAAATTCAGTGGCTCTGGAAAAGGACGACATGGATTTTGGGTGGATTTACCCTCACTTGCTCTTCCAGCCAAGTGATTTTTTTTTTTTGGAACCGTCTGTATCATTGGGCATAATCAGGCAAGGCAGTTACAAGGATCTAGTTAGTTTCACTTAGTTTGAGCTCTTTTCCAAATGTGTGATGTTGGTTTCAAGGGAATGAGGATGAGAGATGGTATAACAAATGCAATTACATCACCAGTTCTGCAGAATCACTCTGAGTTATGTTGACTTTATCTACCTTCAACATATTTGGAGTGATGAGTACCAGTGTACAAGTTCTAGAATGTAGGCTTCCCCTACCCAAACAACTCACATTATATTGGTTGAATTTGTAATTAATTGTATTTAAAAACTCCTAAAATACACATTGTCCTGTCATTTATTGGTAGAAGAAATCTAGTGAGATTATAAATTGTAAAACTAAGAGAAAACACATGAACAACAACAACAGAAATAACAGAAATTTCTAGATGTGAGTAAATAAAATATAAACATTCCATCTGGAAGAAAACAATCATTTTTGGCTTGATTTTCCCAATTGTTTAAAGAGAAAAGTATCTCAGATAAAAGTAGATGAAGCAATTTTTTAGACCAGTGAGGAAAAATATTTTATTTTGAGAGAGGCATGAAATGAGACAATGAGTAAGATATGATTTGTTTCCCAAAAATTGAATTGAAAAAAACAAATGTTTTCATCTTAACAGCTGATAAGTACTAACTGGGAACTAAAAAAGCACAAAAGATGTCCCCAGTGAAGTAGGAGACACACATTCTATTTGGCCTCACTTAAGGTTTAGAAATCATTTTGGGTTGAGACCTTAAAACAAAAGCTTTATTTTTATGACTAATCTTAAGTCACCTAATGTATAAAACTACCATTGCCATAATATATTCAAAGTAACTAATTTATAGTCCTCAATCATTCCTGCTACTTTTGGGTATCCACTTATGTTTCCAGACTGATGTTTAGGATTACAGCCAAAATTCTCACACACAGGAAAAGAATATTAAACAACAAAAAAATCTCTTAAACCACACAAGGATTAATTTCATGTTCAGAGATGTCATTTGCTACACTGCCACCGCAGAAATAATTAATACAAACAAGTGAGCATCCCTGAGACGCACTCCATTTATACATTGAACTCCTATTACGTTCCTCTTCCCTTCCAAACACAGTCTTTCAGTGTTTATTATGCTTTAACGTTTTTCTTATCGATTTTTGAAAAATCAAATAAAACAGTCTTTCAAAGAAATTGAAGCTTAGTAAATGTAAATTTTATTAGTTATGCACAAGGATTCTTAGCTATGTATTAACAGTTTAAGGGATTAGAGAGTTGTTTCATCTTCTTATAAATTTGCACTGCTGGGATATGACAGTTCTGAGCAATTCCTTAGCAGCCGTCATCTGCATGCTAAAGCCAGTTGCTTCCGTACATGAATAATGTGCCTATCTGAGGGCATGGCTAAGCGGTTATCTTCATCCCTTACATCGTGAATATGTGGGATGCTCTTGCTCTCTCTGGAACTGTTAGACACAATCCATTTAGATTTGTTCTTTGAGGTGAACTACAAAGCTCAAATGAAGATTTCATACCTCAATGACTGAAACGCAATTGTAAAGGGTTAGGTTATAGTGTAGAGAGAGTAAAATTAAACCCCATAAGTGAGTCAGTTAATTTAAGAGAAGAATGTGAACTGAGAAAGGTGAAAGAAGCAACAATCAATTGTGCTTACCTTTGTATATTAAAGTGGGAGAATATGAGAAGTCTTTTACCTGATAAAATGGATAACTGTCAGTAAATACATCCACTACCCCTAGAAGTTATTTTAGCCCTTTTATCTCTGTGAAATAGAAACATATTAAATTGTCCCTTAAGAATCTAAATGACAATAAGTTAAGGGAGAAAATGCACTAATTCCTAAGCTTATAATGGGTGGATGTGTTGGTTTTGTTATCATCATTATTACTTTTATTATTTAAATTGTACATGCTATATATTCATGCCATTTGACTTAGCAGCAACACTGGACATGTTAGATTCCTCTTTTCATGAAATACCTTTTTCTCTCTTCTGGTTTTCTCGGTAGTTTTTTGATCCCTTCTCAACAGTCTCATATGGGCAGATCCCACTTTATTTTCCCCAAACTAGTACTCATCTCTGTATTTTGCTACATATCCTCACTCACTAGGTTGTCTCACCCAGAAGTCCAGATTTATATATCCAACTATCTGCTCACATCTTCACATAGATATCTGTCTAGTGAGTATATCAAACTTAGCGTGTAAAATACTGACCAAAACTGTTTTTATGACAGTATTTTCTATTTTGATAAATGGCAATTCCGTCCTTTCAGTTGCTCGGAACTGAAACTATGTTTTATTTTATTTTTTTATTTTTTTTATTTCAGGAAATTATGGGAGTACAAACATTTTGGTTACATGTTATGACTTTGCCTCACCCAAGCCATGATTTGAGGCGCGCCCTTTCCCCCCTGCAACGCTCACCGCGTCCATTAGTCGTGAGTTTGGTAAACTCAAAACTCAGAACTGAAACTTTGGAATCATCCCATTCCTAAAGTCTCTTGCTTCCCTGCTAGCAGATCTATCATCAAACTATGTTTGTGCTGTCTGAAAACCATGCTGATACAAAGTACTTCCCACTGTCTCCACTACTCCCATACCGGATTATTGCAATAGTCTTTCACCTGGATTATTTCATGGGATCAACTGCCAGCTTTGACCTTTGCCCTTCCCTCTTGCTCTTTTTAAAGCACAACAGGCAAAGGGATCCTTCCCAAAAGAATCATATTTTTCTCTGTTCAAAACCTTCCAATGGCCCATTTCATTCTCAGTAAGAACTGCGATTTTTATATTGGCTTACAAAGTCCTGTATGGTCTGATGCCCTTCCTCCTCACAATAACACAGTTTCTGCTAATAACCCTGTTATTTATTCTTTGCCAGTTGTACTGATTCTCCTGTTACACCTCAAACATGTCAAGCATGTTGATGCCTCAGAGTTTTTGCTCTGCCACTAATATTTAATACCTTTTCCCTATAAATCCACTTGACTCCTTCCCTTATCTGCTTCAGCCTTCTCTAACCACCTTCTCTATCCACCCTACTTAAAACTTCTTCCTCTCATTGCATTTTCCTTACTGCCTTGACAGTTACTTTTTCCCTTCTTGCACTTAATATTGTCTGACATTTTTCTTGATTATTTGCTTTTTTTGTCTTTCATAGTGCATGAATGCTCCACAAGAAAAGGGATTTCTGGCTGTGTTGTGTATTGCAGTAACTCTGATGTCCAGAACAGAACCCACACAATATTGAATTGGTGGCTGAATTAATACATTTCGTATACTTTTTAGATGCATATTTTGTAATACATATTTCTTAAAATGAAGCTAATATAAATAAAATAAGTAGAATATGAAGAACATTGTGGTTTCTACATACAAACTGTCTTGAGAGCTTTATTATTTCTTTAATAAAGATCAAATTCCAGTACATAACACAGAGTTTGATTAAAATTAGCATTTACAACTAATTTTTTTTGGTATTGTGGGACAAATCAGGATATAATTAGCAGGTGAAGTTATATTATTTTACTAGAAAAGAAATGATGCAAGGAGATGGATTAAGGCACCTGCATTAAATGGATTATGATGGGAAAAGGATAAACGCAAAGGTGATTAAAAGCTGTAGCATTAGAAATGATTTAATATTTTACAAATAAACTAAAAAAAATCACTTTATACCATTTACTATTTATTTATCTTGGTAGTTGGACTAATAAATAAATATCTTTTGAAATTTGTTTTCCAGGCACTACAATTTCCTACGAAGGCAGTCTAATGGACATCTGTGATGCTTTCTGGGTAGTCAGAAATACCATTTCTGTGGGCGGAAAATTCCCAGGTCTGTGAATTAAGATGAAAGACAAAGAATCTGACTTTACAGGCACCTTGGAGACTAAAGCATAGTCGTATGATTTGGGGCCAACAGTGAGATTCACCCAGACACAACTTTGACCTGGAAAGGAATATGTTGAGAAAACAGGAGCAACTTGCCAGGCTCTGTTCTTGGTCCTAAGACTAAATTAATAAATGTATTGTAAATGTAAGCAGTCCCTATATCTTAAATTCTATATAATAGTTTATAACATGCAAAATCAACATTTATGAAATAACTTCATATAATTCTTGAAATTAATAAATTAGCAACTCTTTCCTATATAGTTACATCTGTAGTCTTTCTCAGGTGAGAATATAACCATCTTTTTCTTAGTGGAGAATGGAAAGGAGAGCGTGTTTTATGACTCTTTACAGAACTAACAGTCCATTACATAGTCCTGGGTGTGCAAGTACTCAGTAGATGATTGTTGACTTATGAAATAAAGTATATTAATCATAACAAATGTAGTCTTATTAGAAAGTAAGAAGTGAAAGGCCCCATCATTGTGGAAAAAAACAAGAATTTTAGTCACCCAGCTGTGTTGCATAATCCTGAAAATCTCCTAAACTGTCTGATGCTTTACTTTCATCTTCTGTAAAATCAGAATAATGATGCCTGCTTTACAAAGCTGAGATAATTAAATGAAAATAATACACTTTAAAGTAGTTGGCCCAGTGGGTACTCAATACAAATGGCAACTAGAGCTTATATTGTTAGAGATTTCAGAATAATCTGCATTTTGGAAGTATAAACAAAATTGTGTCTGTTTAAGGCCGCAGAGCATGTCATATCTAATTACTTGGAAAGACACTTTAGAGTATAGATTGGATAAAATGTGTCAGGCAGATTTTAAATCCTTATTATGTGAGGCCAAAATTGCTGGTGTGTATGAGTAAATTCTTACGGACTTGGACCTGGATGTTTCTGTCTGTACTAGGACATACACCATGTAATAGAATGCAAATTATTTAACAGCAATTTAGCCATGATTTGCAGAGTAATAATATCTATTTCCACCAAGGTTATTCTAATTAAAACCAATGAGACTCATTAAACCTCAAAAACTCATCTAGTGCACCAATGCCTCAGCAGACAAAAATAAACCCAAGCACATTGGGGAGCTACCTCTTCTGTTCCTACTTACCTTGAAAAAAGAATTTTTTGCAGTGTCTCTTTAGCATTTTGCATCCCTCAATACACCCAAATTGTGTAGGAAAATGCTCTAATCAATGTGCACATGAAAAAATAATTTAAGACTAAATTTTTATTATTCAGTTGCAAGTGTACAGGCACACAGTAGAAAAGGCCATAACTCTATTTTATGCCTGAAGGATTTCAGACAGTACATAGATTGATGCTTCACTGGTTCTTCAGTGAAGAGAATGGATAGTACCAGAGGACTGAGAGAGGAAGGTAAGATTGCAGGGATCTGTGGAGCATGGCAGAAATGCACAATGGGGTCAGGGAAGCCTGTCATGTGTATCAGGACCTCAATGTCAGACTGGGGTCCAGTGGTAAGATTTTCTTTATTGACAGGTGTCTGGAACATATGTAGCATTCCAGCACTGTCATTTGGGTGTAGAAACTATATTGTGAGCAAAGTAATGAAGTATACATAGAAACTTGACAAGCAGACAAGATAGAAAGAGATTATGGGCAAAGGAGCAATACGTGCAAAGTTCTCAAATGTTTGAAAGAGAACCACACAGTTTGGCAACTACTAGTGGTCAATGGCTGGAGCAGAGTAGGAATTAAGGAAATGATGGGGAATGAAATTGGAACAATAGACTTGGCCAGACAATAAAGAATCCTGCATGCTAAACTATCTGGATTTTCAGATTTTTGAGTAACTCCTGTTGTAAAGTGATGGGTGATGGGGGAGGAAACTGTTGAATAGAATAGATCTTATTCATGGAGAAGGATGCAAGGTCACAGGCTAAAGGGAATGGTAAGCACAGGTTCTTAAGGAGGCTAATGAATGGGTTGAATGGATAGGACAATAATAAAGGAACAGAAAAGGAGTTAAACCCAAACAAGGAAGCATCTATGGAAGACAAAGCCTACAGTGATGTCACTGGTACATTTGCATGATTAATCATTAGACAGGCATTTCACTGTAATTGACATTTTTGTTTGGCATTTTATTTTGCATTACTGCAAAACTGTGGAGTGGTCTCTTTATGTATATTTTGATTTAATAAAACAATTTATAAACTAAATTTACAGTAATCTTAGTTTAAAAGTCTCTCTAAATTAAAACTAATAGCAGTAACAAATACTTACACAGTGCCTATTTTTTAGGAACTATTGTTCGAAGTGATTTACCAATATTAACCCATTTAAACCTCACAGCAACCCATGTGAAGTGGTTACTATTTATATGTTCATTTACAATACTATTTGTATTTTGTGACAAAAGTTTTTGCCACTAGTGGTGATGTATATAAATATTTATATAAATATGTGCATATAAACTAAATGTATCTATTATTTCATAGCATTGTCTATTGGTGGCTGAGCCATTTTAAAAAGATAAATATTAAACAAATAAAATTTATTATTGGCTAATTAATTGATGCATTTTATCAGCTTTACTCTTACTTTTATATTACTGTGTTGAATTAGGATCTGAAATAGCCTCAGTCATGTAAAACAGAGTAACTACTAACTCATAGAATGTGGTTCGGATGAGAGTTACATCCACGAACATATCCTTTTTTGCTCTGCAATAAACCTTTTATTTACAAATGATTTTTCACTATCCATAGAAAATGCAAATGATGCAAGTTAAACTCATTCAAGATTATTTTTCATTTGAGAACTTCAAAATTTGTCGCTTTTCCTTTTCATAGGCAAATATTCATAGCAAACATTAATGTTTCATGAGAATAAACAGCATATTAAGGAAATCCTCATGGAGAAATGGCATTTAGTCATATCATATACAAACAACCCTGACATTTGGTAGGACAAAGAAACATCACTTTGACATTACCTAATGCTAAGATTTTAAAATAAAACATGGTGTTGTTATTTCTTTTGTTCCATTTAGATAAGTTCACTGAGCATCATTTATAATTCCCTCTACATACTGGTTACAATTTTTTGCATAAAAATGTTTAAATGTTCAATTTCCTCAACTGAAAATTTGTTTTATATTTGCAAGCCTTAAGCTGAGCATTACTGGTAATTATTACAATTATTTTTTATTATTATTTAATTTGTATGAGTTTTGCCTGGGTTGAGATAAGATGAAATTCCTTGGGTGCTTCCTTAGGACTTTCATCTAAATCAGAAAAAAGAACTGTTTCTCACAGAGCAAATAACCACCAAAAGCTCAAAGTGATATTAGGTGCCAATCATGGGTTCCGAGTTCACCTCAGCTGAATGATTTAAAAATTTTGAGTTATATTACCCAGGAGGGCTGTAATGTTATGAATCTATCCTCCTCAGTAGGTTTTGCAGTTGAAACTCCTGTGTAATGATGTGTGCTAATACATAATGATAATGTCCTTCACTGAGTCTCTCTCTAATGGTGTGTGCTACTTTATAATGATAATATGCTAGACTTAGACAATAACTTTAATATCCTTACTCTATTGAGAAGAATATTCCAAATATTGCAGTGCTCATGAATGACCTCAAATAGTGGCTCTATTAAGCTAGAGGACAGAAAGCGAATAAAACGAAGAAGAAATGTAAACCCGATCTCTCTTTTTTTTAAATTCGCCATACCATAAGAAGAAAAAATACCCCATGGAAATTCATTCAGAGACACAGAGGGTAATTTGAAAGACTAGAAGCAGTTTATTTTTTTTTCCTTTTTCTCTCACTCTCTCTTTTAACTTAGATGCTCAGGGGTTTATGATTACTTACCCTCCAAGTGGCCCTTGAAAATGATTCCTTTTTAGTGGAACAGATGTTAAGGGAATCACTGTGCAGAATTACTCCTGGGGGTGAACATGCTTTAGTTTTTCTTGCAGCTTCACCCCTCGGTCTATTCAACTCAGTAACATAGTAAAAGTGAAAACAAATTCATGCTCTTTTATGCCAAAATATTTAAAACTTTGTTTACATTGGCAAAGTCATCCATATCTTTCCTTTTAATAAGGATGGATCAATTTTGATCAATGAAATATAATACAGGTGTCAGGACCTAACACACAGAAGAAATGTCCTAGTATTTTAAAAGAAGATACATATGAGAAACCTAAATACCTACTTTCTCTCCACTGGGGCATTATGTCCAAAGATTCAGGAGGTAATCTGAAGAATCAGAGGCTGAAAGATTAAAAATCGTCAAAAATACTAGCAACTACATTTGGAGTGTAAAGAGAAATGAGCTAACTCTTTTTATATGAATCTATCCAAATCCTTATTTCCTGACTTTTCCAGTTTTAATTTTCTTTGTGTGGAAAGGTGTTATAATATGTCAATTAATAAAATAGTGTTTATAAAAACTCTCTATAAATAATGAAGTTTTATTATAATAAAAAGAATGGTAAAAACGATAGCAGCTGCTATTTATTGAGTGCTTACAGTGTGCAAAGCATGGAACGATATTCTTACATTTATGAGCTCACTGATTCTTCCAAAAACTTCTATATACAGGTATTATTCTTATTGCTATCATAAAAGTTAGTGTCATACCTTAGGTCAAACTGCCAGGAAGTCAAACAGGGGTGGAAGAAGCTAATCTACCTTTCCTTGGATTGTGGGTCCTTACTATGACTGGAGACAAGGTAAAATTATCCTTCCAGGAAGTCTTCCAAGTTGTCTTTAAAGCTCATTTTGCCACATGTCTTGGAAGTTAAATGGTCTATGTGTCTGTCATTCTTTACTCATGTACCAAACTCACAGTCAACGTCTTAAAATAGAAGAAGGGCTGAATACACCAACGCAGCTCTCTGGCTTCCTCAACTAGTCCATGTAGTAACTATCTTCACAGTCATTCTTTTCCATTGCCAATTTTTACTCATTATTGAGTGAAAAATGAAGAATAAAGGCATTTTTGTGAGATTTACTGAACTATCTCATAATGTCATTGTAGCAGTAACAGCAATAAAACCAAACCATAGAAAAATACACAACACAAACAGATGTAATCCTTGCAAAGTCTCAGGCAGAGTCCTTCATTTGGATTATAAAGTTTACTAAGATAAAATGAGTGTCAAATGGGAAGTAAACTTTAATGCAGGGGCTCCCCATTAGTGACAAATCACAAGTAATAATTCTTATCTTACAATAAAGTGTTAACTCAGCAGGCTGGAGGTATTCAAACTATGCACATTCCAAGAAAGGATGGGCCTTTGACAGTCTTCTGGGAGATGCTCTCTAAGCCCTTGGAATATCTTGCCTCATAAGAGTGTCTTTGTGTACCTGGGGCTCTGGGCCATGCCAGTAGTTCATCCTAACTTTGTGACCTATGGTGAAAGCCTGTTTTTTAAAATTTTGTTTTCAACTATTGCCTTGGGCCACACTGTGCAGGTTTAACCCTTGGGGGTGGGGTAGGGGACTGGAGACTGAATAGTTAAGATCAGTGACCTAGGGGAACTGTGCCTACTTTACTGACACCCAGTAAAAATTCTAGGCTCAGCTAGGTGCAGTGGTGCATGCCTGTAGTCCCAACTACTCAGGAGGCTGACACGGGAGGATCACTTAAGCCCTGGAGTTTGAGGCTATAGTGCACTATGATCGTGCCTGTGAATAGCCACTGCATTCTCGCCTGGGTGACAGCCAGACTCTGTCTCTAAAAGGAGAAAAGTAAGGAAAACAATAAAAACAAAATCATCTGGATTCAAGTCTTAGGAGAACTCCCTCAGTTGGCAATACATCATACAAATTGGCACATCATATCTTTACTTGGAGAATTACCCACTGTACCTGTGACTCTACTGGGAGAGGACAATGGGAAGGTCTGGACTGCACCCTACGTGCCTTTGCCTGTGTTTTTTAATCTGTTTCCTTTAACTCTGATAAATTATAACCGTATAACAGCTTTTCTGAGTTCTGTGAGTCCTAGGAAATCACACCCGAGGGTGGTCGTAGAAACCTTAGACAGAAATGCCAATAACACATCCTGGAAACCATAGAATGAAGAGCTACAGAGCAAGCATACAAGGCTCATGACAAAGCATGCTAGATACTTCTACCTGTTGGACAGAACTGAGTTATCAGAAGCTAACACTCAATTTCCCACTCTCTTGAGCTTTTATAGCTTCTAAATTAGATCAGCTTTTTAAAAGTCTCAAGATCCAGGCATTAAGTATGATTTCAGAGTTTAAGCAGAGAAAGAAGAAAGATTAGATTTGGATAAAAGCAGTAGGGTAGTGAATTTGCTGGTATTGTGTTTTTAAAAAATACACTAGAGTATCAATTTTCAATTACCTTTTGAAAAGTTATTTCTTTAAAAAAAAAAAGACATGGAACTCTAGTTATTGAAAAATCTGGTACATTAAGTGTTTGTGTGGCAAAGCACATCCCTAAGAGAGCAATTCAATTTTAAGAGACCTGGAATCTGGCCCAAGCTCAGCAACTTCTCAACTTCAAATTGGGATGCTAAAAAAGGTCTGAACTATTTAGGACTCAGGAGGATTCATCTTATACTCAACTCTGCCACTTGCGAGCTTTGTAAATTGGGTAATTCATTTACATTCTGAGCCTCTGGCTCCTCATCCAAAAATAGGAATACTGAATTGCATATCCCGTATGTATGTTGTGAGGTTCCAAAGTGATGACATGTAAACCTGTTTGCACACTGCGAGGCAAATGCAAACATGGAATTAGTGTTTTTATTAATAATAAAGTAAAAAATAGTTGGTTTACTTAGCTGGATTGTTGCGAGACTATGAAATACAAAAGCACTAACAAGGTTAAAGCATGTAAACATATTTATTGGCAAGGCTGATTGAATTCTACCCTCTCCAAAAATTTTTTTTGGCCCTTCCTCACACTAGCTATGTTCTCATAAGCCTTGGCTTGTATTTCTCTTGGGACAATTATCTTCCTTTGCCTTTCAATATTGTTACTTGTGTTCTTCTGTAGAAACTAGCCTGGAGAACAAAGGCCTTCCTGGTAATCCCCTAAGCACCAGAACTGCATGGTACTGAAAAGGCATGCTCAAAAAACTGGTTGTTGAATGGAACAATCATGAGTATTAAACATTTTAATCTCAATTGCCCAGGTGAGATACA
>RJWJ010014083.1:0-38627 GCA_004363605.1 Indri indri | reverse complement strand
TCCAGACGGGGCCCCCAGTTCACCAGTTGGCGAGAGTGAGCAACTGCTGTATCCTCACCTGCATATGACGTCTCTGTGCATCTCTTTTGGTTCCTCATCAAGTTGTGACGATGACAGGGCTCGCCCCTTTGGCGTGAAGGAGAATGAAAGGAGATGATGTTTAGCACAGTGCACAGGGAGTGGCAGGCAAACGACGCCACCTGCCCCCCAGTGAGTGTTAACCCTGCAGTAATGAAACCGCCCTTTATAAAAGCAATAAAGGGCCACAGGGTGAGAACTCTGGTAGGGGAAATTTATGTACAACAGCCATTGTTCCCTAGCTTGCATTCCTATAATTGCTTCCTACTCAGGACTCACATAGCTGACAGTCATAAAGATTCTTACCTTTCTTCATTGCTGCCATAGATAGCATCACCCTCATGAAACCTAAGGCTAGTTTTTGAAGTATCTTCCAAGCCTGCATTCTGGTGGAACGGCACATACTCGATGTCCCTGGAACCACAGCAAGGGCCAGCTAAGGAACCTGTGCTTCCAGCATGGCTCTCACTTGGCCGGCCAGGAGCTCTCTGGGTGTCAAACATCAATGGCACCTAATAAGACCTCGCCAGCTATTCCCAAAAAGTCACCCAAGATGCACTGCTAACACTTAAAGCAAAGCCCGAGTCAGGGTCGCTGGAACCTGAGCAGCCAGTGGGCCAGCATGCCAGGCACTGTGCCAGGCGGGTGTTGAGTCATACTCGGGGATACTGAGTTCCTTTAGGATTCTGACACCAAGGAAGAGAAGTGGTAACACACACTTCAATGCACTGTTGGTGAATTAAACTACATAAGCTACATATTTCACTTCTTTCAGAATCATGGAAGCCCACAGGCAGAAATGAACCCTGAGAAAGGTGTTGATCAATCGTGACATGAGGGTATCAAGCCCCACTCCACTCTACCCCCAGCTGGAAAAGAGGCTCAAATAAGCAAAAGGATGCTCGCTAAACCGCACGGGAAATACTGTAAACTGGGTAAGTATTGGACAAAATTGTGAAAAATAAAGTGAGTTTTTCCAGAGACAGGTGAAAAAATGTGTGAAATGCTCAAAACTAGCAAAAGAGCCAAAGGTACAAGGCCGGGCGCGGTGGCTCACACCTGTAATCCCAGTACTTTGGGAGACTGAGGTGGGAGGATGGCTTGAGGCCAGGAGCTCCCAACTCTGCCAGGGAACAACCCTGCTTAATGCCACTTGGGCAATGGCCTCATCAAAACCCCTGCAGCCTGAGCAGGGGAATGCGGCAGCCTAGGAGGACATCCTTCACCTGAACCAAAATCCCCTTGTCATGTTCTGCACAAGGGGATGGTGGAAGGACCTGGGTCAGGCTCCAAGGGGGTCAGGGCAGGGCCACCTGGTCCGGGACCCCTCTGCCACCCTCACCAACCTCTACCCTGGCCGCCCCTCCTCCAGGAGCCCTGCCAGGCCCCCTAAGAAGCGCCCCCCAGCGGACAGCCACCTTGCAGCACCCACCAAAGAACCAATGCATGTCCATGGAGAAGCAGCCGGAGGCAGGAAGAATCAAGGACATCCCCACAGTGACAGCTGTGAAGGGTGTGGTCACAGAGGACGCTGGGGAGGTTACTATGTTGGACTGTGCAGGGCAAGGCATCCTGGTTAGGTTAGGTCCCTGCCCATAGGCTGGGAGAAACTCAAGTTAAAAAGAGGGATTGTTCCTGAAAATGACAATCCTAGGTGACAAGCTGTCCCTGCCCTCCCTATCTCCATTGTCCAGGCCTTTGAACTCATGACTACAGAGGTTAGGTGACACTCCGGCGTGGCACTGGCCGTTTCGAGGTTGACAAGGGGCAAGCCCTCATCACTAGCAGGGTCAAAAGTCCCTATTAGGACGGAGGGAGGCCTCTGCTCACCCGTTCATAGTTTGTTTCCGCCATTCTAATAATTCATAATTGCCACGCTCGGAAACCTGCCTCAGACCCTTTTCTCTCGGAGCAACACCGACTGCCCATCTTTCTGTCCTCTATCCCAACCCACAGCCCTTACACCTGCTCTTCAGAGAACTGAACTAGGGGATGCGGTCTAGCCAGCGGGGAGCCCTCAAGCAGTGGGGCCAAGACTCTGAAGGCAGGTGCAGGAAATCTTGCTGTCCAGGCTGGGGATGTGGGGTGCCTGAGGAGTGGAGCGCGGAGGGTCAGAGACGGTGGGAACAGAGGCGAGGGGTTAATCCCCCGACGCCCCTACCCCAGCCCAGTCTCCGAGGCAGGCGCAGCTGCCTCTGGCGCCACCTGGCGGTCGCCGCTGGAGAGCGAAGAGCGCGCCCAGCGCGGGGGTCCGCGTCCGCAGGGCCGGGATTCCCCGGGGCGGGCAGGCTAGGGGTGCGCCCGGCTTAGAGAGCTGGGAACCGCGCGGCGCAGGGCCAGGCAAGACTCTGCATTCGCCCTCTGAGAGACCCCGAAACCCGGTGCCCCTGCTCGCTGGAGGCGGCGGACGCGTGCCCGGGGCGCTGCGGGGCGCGCGGCGGCCAGAGCGAGCACGCGCGCCGGCCGCGCGGAGCACCCCGCACCGCCGCGCGCGCGCACGCACGCCCCGACGCTAGCCCGCGCCGGCCGCACTCCCACGCCAGGGCCCCCGGGCTCACGAGCCCGCCGCCTGCCGTGGAAGGCGCATCACGCTGCTTCCACCTTCACCTGGGGCGTGGGGACGCCGCTGCGGCAGCACCGTTCCCATGGGGGACCTCCTGGAGGGCGGGGCGTGGGGGTCTGTGCGGCTCAGGCCCCTCGGAGCAGGCTGGGAGCGCAGGGGCCAGGCCGCTCCCACCTGCAGGCCGCGGCGGCCAATGAATGCCTGGCCTGGTGATGTCATGCCCCGACTGGCCCCCTGGTGACGAAAGTCCGAGGTCACCCGTGAGGGAACCAGCGCAAACCCACCCGCGGGGATTCCAGAAGTTTCCACTGCAGCAGCGGAGTGCGGCCTCGCCCCGCATCCTTGCGCGTGCCACCACGTTGGCCTTCCTCTTCAGGTGTCCCCGAGTCACCTCTTACCCCGGGGTCTCCTTGCTCCATGGGGGAGCCGCCTCATTTCCACTAGAGATCCTACGTTCACATCTCCATTCCCACAGGTGTCCCCTCAGCCCCAGGAGTGGCCCACGTCACCAGTGCCACCCGGATCCCCAAGGGGGGTCTTCAGCCACACTTTCACGTGCCGATCCTCCCCTGCCACCTCTGCCTATGTCGTGGCCAGGGATGCCCATTTATTTGGGCTCTCCGCTTTGGTATAACTTCTCCAACCTCGACTGAGGCTGTCAGTGTGTCCAAGCGTGTCCGTCCGTCTGTGAAAGTCCGTCCCTGCGTTCGTCTGTGACTGTCGCTGCATGAGACTGTCCGTCTTCGTGTGTCTCTCTCCGCGGGCTGTGTCCGTCTGTCTGTCACGTGGGTGTCTGCTCTGCCGCTACGGGTCTTTGGGTCGTGTCTGTCACTGCGCGTCTGTCGTCTGTCGGCGTCTGTCACTGGATTGCGTCTGGGCCCCGGGGTCTCTGGGTCTCGACTCCGAGCGAGGAAGAGGGAGGGGAGGTGGCAGACGGGGGAAGCGGGGAGGGGCGGGGGCGGAGACAGTGGGCGGGGGCGGGCGGGGGCGCCGCGCGCCCCGGAGGGGGTGTGTGCGGGGGGCCGGAGGCGGCGGCTGTCAGAGTCGGCTCAGCCTGCGCCGGGGAACATCGGCCGCCTCCAGCTCCCGGCGCGGCCCGGCCCGGCCCGGCTTGGCCGCCTCAGGTGAGTCTGCCTCCCAGTCCGGGACCCTCGCCTTGGCCGGCGGCCCATTCCGCGTCCGGGAGACTGTGCGCTCCCGGGGCATCCAGGCCCCCAAACGGGACGGGTCTGCCCAGCGACCCCGGCCCCCCGCCCCACACTCACCCGTAACTCTTCCCTCCCCGCCGCACTTGCCGACGCCCGTGCGGGAGCCGGCGCCCCGCGGGGCCGGCCACCGCCTCTCATCGCGAATTCCTGTGGAGACCCCGAGCGCCCCTTCCTCGCTAGCCCCCAAGTCTGGGGCCACTGCAAGACATTCCGATTGGGGCGGAACCCGAGCTGCTGCGCAGGTTCTTGGCGCCGGCCCCCCCATCCCGAGAGCCGCGAGCCCAGCCCCCCTGCGCAGCGCCCAGCTGAGGCCCCCTCCAAGGCCCAGGACCCCTCTCCCGCGGAGACTCCATCTCTATTTTTGGGGAAGGGGAGGCTCAGCGGAAGCCCCGAGTTATAATTAGCGTCACTCGGGTTTCCTAGTTAATCTCCAGCACCACCACCACCCCTAGTCCAGGGCGGCGGGGGCCGGGTGAGGGGTGCCCCCCGGGAGGGAGAGGGGGGAGTTCCCACCCGGGGAATTTTGATCCCTTGGCTGGAGATGCCGGAACCGCAACAGCTGCTGCCCCAAAATAGCGCCCCTGCTCCTGCCACCTGGGATCTCCGGAGCTCCGGGAACACAGGCGTCCCGGCTCGCCCTTCAGGCCCCTCTGCCATGCCCGCGAGCCGCCAGACCCCCACCCCAAGTTCCCGACTCCTGGCTCGGGGCGGGGAGCGCCGACCTTTTCTCGGTCTCTACTGCCTCCCGCCGGCGGCGGCGAGCACCGAAGCTTCCGACAGACGGGGGCTCGAATCTTGGGGTCCAGGGCTGTCGATCCTGTTTGCTGGGGCTAGGCTAGGCGGGTGCATAGCTGATGGGAACCGACGAGTATCACCACGGTGCCCGACAGTGGATGAGGCTGGGCAGGGTGGGGCGGGGTGTGGGGTAGGCAGGATTTGGGGTGCTCCAGGACCTGGGGCTCCCGCCCCCAAACGCTCAAGCCACCTCTCAGGGCCCCCAACGCAGGAGAGACTTGGGCAGATCCTTCATGCTGCCTCAAGCTCCCCTAAAGGCCCTGCCTGTCAGTGAGTGCCGCGCCCCTGTCTGGTGGCCTGTGCAGGAGACTGCGGCCTCTGATGCCAGCACTGCACACATGGGGCCCACCCCAGTCCACCCCGCCTGGGAAAAGAGGTGAGGGTGGTGGGTCCCCTGCAGGGCAGGGGAGGATATTCCTTGGCAGGATTCATCTCTGTTCCCTGCATTTGTCTGGGTATGTGTGTCTGCCTGATCTCTGTCCCCCCTTGCCTGCTGGCCTGTGTCCTTGTCCCTGCCTGTCTCCCTCCCTCTCCTCCTGCACCACCTCCTCTGTAGCTCAGTGATAACCCTTGGGCAAACTGTTCCCTAATCTCCTCCCTCCTGGCTGCTCAGGCCTTCACCCTTCGTCTTTCTTTCTCCCAGCAGACGCTGTCTGCCCTGCAGCCATGAGGCCCCAGTGGTGTCACACGTCCTCCCTGGCTTCCCCACTCCTTCTCCTCCTCCTCTCCCTCCTGGGAGGAGGGGCAGGGGCTGAGGGCCGGGAGGACCCAGAGCTGCTGGTGACAGTTCGAGGTGGCCGGCTGCGGGGCATTCGCCTAAAGGCCCCTGGGGGCCCTGTCTCTGCTTTTCTGGGCATTCCCTTCGCGGAGCCACCTGTGGGGCCTCGTCGCTTTCTGCCACCAGAGCCCAAGCGGCCCTGGCCAGGGGTGTTGGATGCTACAACCTTCCAGAGCGTCTGTTACCAATATGTGGACACCCTGTACCCCGGTTTTGAGGGCATTGAGATGTGGAACCCCAACCGTGCACTGAGTGAAGACTGCCTCTACCTCAACGTGTGGACACCATACCCCAGGCCTTCGTCCCCCACCCCTGTCCTCGTCTGGATCTACGGGGGTGGCTTCTACAGTGGGTCCTCCTCCCTGGATGTGTATGATGGCCGCTTCCTGGTACAAGCTGAGGGGACTGTGCTGGTGTCTATGAACTACCGGGTAGGAGCCTTTGGCTTCTTGGCCCTGCCAGGGAGCCGAGAGGCCCCGGGCAACGTTGGTCTACTGGATCAGAGGCTGGCACTGCAGTGGGTGCAGGAGAATGTGGCAGCCTTTGGAGGGGACCCAATGTCAGTGACGCTGTTTGGGGAGAGTGCAGGTGCTGCCTCAGTGGGCATGCACCTGCTGTCCCCGCCCAGCCGGGGGCTATTCCACAGGGCTGTGCTGCAGAGTGGTGCACCCAACGGGCCCTGGGCCACGGTGGGCATGGGAGAGGCCCGTCGCAGGGCCACACTGCTGGCCCGCCTCGTGGGCTGTCCCCCAGGAAGCGCTGGTGGCAATGACACAGAGCTGGTAGCCTGCCTTCGGACACGACCAGCTCAGGACCTGGTGGACCACGAGTGGCATGTACTGCCTCAGGAAAGTGTCTTCCGATTTTCCTTTGTGCCTGTGGTGGATGGAGACTTCCTCAGTGACACACCCGAGGCCCTCATCAACGCAGGAGACTTTCATGGCCTGCAGGTGACTAGTGGCTGGTGGGGGTGGAGCTGGTTCCTCTGGGTCCCAACAGCCCCACCTGTGCCCCCAGGGACCCAGGCATGAGGGCTCCTCCAGACCCACTCCCAGAGGTCCAGGCTTCTGGGCTCCATGGTCACCCCCAACCCCGAGGCTCAGATCCCAAGGTGGTCAGTGGGGCAGAGAGGAAAGGAACTGTGGGTATATTTCCTGTTTCTCTCCGACCCTTCCCCAACCTCGTACTCTCTCCCTCCATGGTGCTGGGTCTGTAACTGTTCATCTCTCTGGTTCTTTGTCCATCTGTTTCTGTCTGCCTGTCTGTCTGTGCCTGTCCCTCCATCCCACCCTCCACCCCCAGGTGCTGGTGGGTGTGGTGAAGGATGAGGGCTCCTATTTTCTCGTTTACGGGGCCCCAGGCTTCAGCAAAGACAACGAGTCTCTCATCAGCCGGGCCCAGTTCCTGGCCGGGGTGCGGGTCGGGGTCCCCCAGGTAAGTGACCTGGCAGCCGAGGCTGTGGTCCTGCATTACACAGACTGGCTGCATCCTGAGGACCCAGCACGCCTGAGGGAGGCCCTGAGTGATGTGGTGGGTGACCACAACGTCGTGTGCCCTGTGGCCCAGCTGGCTGGGCAACTGGCTGCCCAGGGTGCCCGGGTCTACGCCTACGTCTTTGAACACCGTGCCTCCACGATCTCCTGGCCCCTGTGGATGGGGGTGCCCCACGGCTACGAGATCGAGTTCATCTTTGGGCTCCCCCTGAATCCCTCGCTAAACTACACGACGGCGGAGAAAATCTTTGCCCAGCGACTGATGAGATACTGGGCCAACTTCGCCCGCACAGGGTCAGCAGTGCTGAGAGGGAGAAGGCTCCAGGGTCGGGGAGCAGGGGGCACCCACAGACAAGCAGACACATAGACACAGAGAGGAGCGGCAGGAGAGAGGCAAGAAAGGAGAGCCGGAGAGGGGAAGGTTTGCAAAGGAGGCAGAAGGGAAGAAAGAGACGCACAGGAGACGCGGGGAAGAGACAGGGACCGAGGCAGAGGAAGGCGAGGAGGAGAGGTGGGCAAAGAGGGAACCAAGACAAAGGACTTGGCCGTCATAGTGGGAACTACAGAGCTGGATTAAGTGGGACTAGTGGTGATTCATTAGCTGTGACACATTCTCCCTCGCACACACAACAGTCCCTGGCAGAAGAAGGGGACAATCCAGCATCAGATGGATACTATGGAAAGACAATGTGATGTTTGTAGAGACAGCACCAGGCTTGGTTACGCGGGAAGGGTCCAATAAATCCTAGCGGTTTCTTTAACGGGAGAAACAAAGAGGAAGATGGAACAGAGAAACTGAGGAAAGGGCAGAGGAGAGAGAAGGGTTCGGGCGGTGGCGGTGGGAGGGCGGTAAGAGGGCGGCAGAGCAGCAGAGGGCCCGCCGGCTGGGGATGGGTCCGCCGTCTGCGCGCACTGCCGATCTTCATTCCCCCGTCCCCACTCCCGTCCCCCAGGTGGGGCAGGCCTGCTTCAGGCTGAGTCTCCCCTTTCCTTCCGCAGAGACCCCAATGACCCCGTAGACCCCAAAGCTCCGCAGTGGCCACCGTACACGGCGGGAGCGCAGCAGTACGTGAGCCTGGACCTGCGGCCGCTGGAGGTGCGGAGGGGGCTGCGCGCCCAGGCCTGCGCCTTCTGGAACCGCTTCCTACCCAAACTGCTCAGCGCCACCGGTACGCAGGGGCCAGCGGGCAGGGGCAGGGAGCAGGGGGAGTACGGGGCGCAGAAAAAGGGCAGTAGGAGCCGGCCGGGTGTAACCCCTCTCTTCTCCCCCCAGCCTCGGAATCCCCCAGCACCTGCTCAGGCCCCGCCCATGGGGAGGCTGCCCCGAGGCCCAGGCCCGGCCTCCCCCTGTCCTTCCTTCTTCTCCTCCTCCTCCTCTTTCTCTCTCGGCTCCTGCGGCTGTGACCTGCGCCTTTCCCCCTCCGGCCTCAGGGGCCCCTCCTCTAATGAGTGGTCGGACTGTGGGGAAGGGCCCGCTCAGGGACCTCCGACCCAGCGCCCCCTCCCGCCTCAAACCGAGAGACTCAAACTGGACAGGGCGGGTGGGGGGGGTGCGACCTGCTACCCGTCTCAGGGACCCACACGCCTTTGTTTAAATGGAAATGGAAAGCCAATATTCTTTTATAAAATTATCCTTTGGAGCCTGAGCCTGATGTTGGGGACAGGAGGCCCGGGGTTGAATAGCACCCCCCAGTGGGGCTATAACCGTCAATCATTTCTGTCTTCTCTTTTCCCCACCAACCCACGGACCCTCCCCCTTCTGATGCCTTCTGTCCCCCTCCGTCTTCCGGTCATTTTCTCCTCTCTCCTTCCTGCCATCCGTCTCTGGCCCCGCCTTACCCTCACCCTCCCTCTCGCCTTCCGTCTTTCTCACATTCTCCTGATCCTCTTTCCACCACCTCACGTGGTCTCTTACATTTCTCCATGTCATCCCTGCACTCGTGCCCCCCACGTCCGTTCCCCGACCTTCTTCGTGTCCTATCCGCCCCCTCCCCTCCGTTTGCCGGGCGCGGTGGCCGCAGACACGCTGGACGAGGCAGAGCGCCAGTGGAAGGCCGAGTTCCACCGCTGGAGCTCCTACATGGTGCACTGGAAGAACCAGTTCGACCATTACAGCAAGCAGGATCGCTGCTCAGACCTGTGACCCAGGCGGGACCCCCACGGACCCCCACCCCGCCTGGACCTCTAGCTGTATATAGTATTTATTTAAGGGCTGGGATATAACACAGATGAGCCCCAGACCCTGCCCACCCCACCCCCGACTTCCCCCGGGGCTCCTCGTCCTCTGCATGTCTTGGGCTGAGCTCCCCCCGCGGTGCCTTCGCCCCTGTGGGCTGCCAATAAACTGTTACAGCCACAGTAGTGTGCGCGACTGGGGAGCCGGGGGTGGCGGCAGGACGCCTGAATCACTGGGGCTGAGCGAACGCACGCGTGGGTACAGAGGCCGCCGAACATGCGGGTCTCGGAGGAGGGGCGCTGGCCACGGGGCGGAGCTCGCGCCTGCGCAATGAGGCCGGCGAACTGCCGAGGGGCGCGGCGGTGCATTGTGGGAGCTGTGGCGATCTTGCAGCCCGCGGTCGCAGCTTTGCTTCCTGCGCTGGTCACTGGAACCCGCTGCCGGCAGCCAGCCTAAGACCCAGGGCCGAGAGTAAGTGTTGGAGCCCGGAGTTCCCCCTGGAGTTCGCTCCGCGCCGCCAGGAAGACGTGTCTGCCTGGCCTCGGGACCGCTGCTTCTGCCGACCGCCCTGGAGCTGTTGAAGGACGTCCATGTGGGCCTGGACCCGCCATGCCGCGGCTCCGCTCGCCTGGCGGTCGTCTCGGGCCACTATCTCTACTATCACTATGGCTGCGATGGGCTGGACGACAGGGGCTGGGGCTGCGGCTACCGCACAATACAGACGCTGTGTTCGTGGCCAGAGGGCCAGCCCGCGGGCGTGCCTGGACTGGCCGCGGTGCAGGCAGCCCTGGAGGACATGGGCGACAAGCCCCCCGGCTTCCGGGGCTCCCGAAACTGGATCGGCTGTGTAGAGGCCAGCCTCTGCCTCGCTCACTTCGAAGGGCCTCAGGGGCGCCTGTGCCATGTGCCACGTGGAGCCGGGATTCGGGGGCAATTGGAGAGGCTCTACTCCCATTTCTCAGGAGGTGGGGGCCCTGTGATGGTGGGGGGGGATGCGGACGCCCAGTCCAAGGCTTTGCTTGGAGTCTGCATAGGGCCAGACACGGAAGCCTATGTCCTGGTATTGGACCCTCACTACTGGGGCCCTCCAAAAAGCCCCAGTGAACTACAGGCTGCTGGGTGGGTGGGCTGGCGGGAGGTAAGCACAGCCTTTGACCCGAACTCCTTCTACAACCTGTGCTTGACCAGCCATGATGCCGCAAAGCAGCAGCATGCCCTGAACTGAGGGTAAAGGTCCCAGAACTGAGACTCGCTCTCTGATCCCATACATGTGCACCTATTTACCACAAAGGGGTCCCAGCAAAGCCTGAAGCCTTTAGCATCAATAAAAAAGTGGCAAGGCCCAGCTAACATGGCCCCGCTGACATTTGAGAGGCTCTGGGGAGGTATGTAACAGTCTAGTCAGGAGTCACTATGGAAGTGCTTTTATTGGTGGTAGGGCTGTTCGTACAAAAAATTCTCAGCTGGATGGGACAAGGCAGTAACAAGTTTAAGTGATACCAAGAGTGAGGAAAGGTGCATGGCTCAAAAGAAATCAACATCGTCTGGGGCATCCAGGTCACGATATTCCACAATGGCCCTTGGGTCTCCACGAACCATCCTGGCAGGTAAAGAGGTAAACCGGGATGAGAGCTGAGGGTTCCTCAAAGGGAGTTTGAAGGACACAAGAAAGCTTGGACATCTTACCTCATTCTTACCTGTTTCGAGGTTTCCCAGGATAACCCCCCTGGCCTCGAAAGGCATCATAGTTCCCTCGGCCAGCACCATATGGGCCATGGGGGTACGGAGGACCTCCTGTGGGGACTGCAGGGCGGACGGCACCAGCTATGAAAAAGATCAATGTTGAATTGAAAACCTTTGACTTCAACTACATCCTAGCTAAGTTTTCTTTCTCCCAGTCCCACACAACCACCAAGGTCTTTCATCTCCCTCCTATACTTACCTCCATAGCCCAAGATGGGGGGCCGGGGCTGACCATAGGGCATCAGGCCCTGGGGAGTCTGGTGCGGGTAGGGGAGTCCCGGGGTCAGGCCTGGGGGGAGTACAACACGGACAGGGACATGAATTACTGCGGGGGGAGAGGGAAGTGGGCAACTAACTTCCAGGACTACGGCCTGAGGGGTGGGGCAGAAACTCCTCAGGGGATGGCACATTAAAGAGAAACAGGAGTCCGTGGACAGTTAAGGTAGAGGGAACGACCCTCATGGATCGTATCTTACTCTGGGCAGGGCCAGGTGGCTGGGCTGGCTTGATTTCAGGCAGAGCAGGGCGTTTGGCATCGGTGAGGAAGTTGTTAAAAAATGCCACCTCCTTCTTTACTTCCTCAATTTTCTCTGCATGCTTGTTGAAGATATGTTTGCGTACAAACTCAGGACCCTGGGTGGAGAGAGATGATCAGGACGGCAAGTTACGTGGGTTCCCTCGTTCCCAGGCCCAAGCTGGAAGGATCATCAGCCTCCCTACTGCCATCCAGTGAGCAGTTACCCACCCCCCAGCCCACTCCCACCTCCTGTCTTAACCCCACCTCCCACGATTCTACCCAACCAATTTTCTAACATCCCAGACCTTGAATTTCTTGCCACTAAGAGGACACAGCCACTTATCCTTGCCCAGTTCCTGGGTGTTAGAGGTGACAAACTTTTCCACTTCCTGTTCAGGGTCTTTTCGACCCATCTTCTGGGCCTCTTCCTCTGAGAGAGACTCTCGCACACTCAACAGTGGAGTCAGCTTCTCCTCAAATGTCTTCTGCCACTCTAGCACTGTAGTTTGGGAATAGAAAGGAAGGTTGAAGGAGAAAGCCAGAAGCAAGAATAGGAGGGGGGAGGGGAATGGAGGAGAGGTGGAAAAAGACTGCCACCAGAGGACTAAGGGCAGCCGGGAAGAAAGAGGAACAAAAACGAAATGGGAACCTGGAGCTCACCTTCTCCATGACTGATGCGGTTGGGTGGCATGGGCCCCCGAACGTGGATTATGCCACAGCGATTGGGCATTTCATCCTCATTGGGGTACTCACAGGTGTTATAATAATCCAGGGAATGCACAATGCGCAAGTAGAGAAGGAGTTTGTCCAAAACCTAAGGGAAAAAAGAAGCCCTCAGTTGCCTACTCTCGCTCCTCAGCCACCCTGAGCTGCGCCCCATGTGCTGCTGGCACCTTGATCAGCTTCTCATCACGCTCCACATTGATCTCAGCCGGGTTCCCTTCCTTAGGAGGCTCCTCTGGGGGGGCTCCCCCGCTGCTCCCCAACAGCTCTTCCTCCTCAGCACTGACTTCTTCGATCAGGTAGTCGGTGATATTCTTCAAGATTGGGTTTTGCGAGGGCAAGCTCTGGCAGGGAGGAAGAGGGCCAAGTGAGGCAGAGAAAAACCTAGAGTAGGTAACCCAGGAACGTATGCATTTGAAAAGGCAATGTGAGGGGCAACAGAGTTCAGGGTTATCTTTCCCCCCTTAATATCTGCCTTCATTCTTGGTACTTGTTGTACTGTAGCCCACAAATGATCACTACGTCAGTCTGTTCTGCTGGAAGCTGGAGGAGGTACTACCCAGACGAGGAGGGGCAAACAAGTAAGCAGGCAGGAGGATACAAGGGGTCAATGCTACAGATCAAGTGAGGTCAGAGGTGCCCATGGCAGATGAGGTGATATCAGCTGTTTCTGAAAAAGTCCCATAAGGGAGTCACTGACTGTTGGCAGGGGAGGTGTCCCTGGCTCAGAGGCCCAGAGCTGGGTCCTGTCATCCAGCGTATGGATCAGCTTGGCTGCCAGCTTGATGTCATTGCGCACAATCTGCTTGTGTTGGGTAATGCCATTAATGTTGCGGACGCGGCGGGTCAGGTCTCTGTTCACACCAGGGCTCAGCTCGCACTCCCGGAGCTGGAGGAACACAGAATCAGAAAGCTCCCAATGCTTGCCTGAGAAGCAACAGCTCAAAGACTGGCCCCTCTTGAGAGCACCAGTGATTGATTAGACTGTGAGCTCCCTGAACACAGGGACCAGATATGTCTAGTCCATAGTAACAGCCCCAGAGCCCAGCCCAGAGATGAGAATAAACAATTAATGGGAGTGACTGAACAGATGAAAGAGGGCACAGAATGAATGGACTAACAAATGAACAAAGAAGTCAGAAGTCATGCAGACTTGGAGAACCACACTGTCTCTTCCCCAAGACAGTCCCATTCCCAGCACTCACTCGGATATTCTGCAAGTTCCAACAGATCTCTTTAATGTTAACGCTGCGGTCAAAAGTTACCCAGCCACGACGGAAAAACCTACACAAGAAAGAAAATGTCAGCACAGTCCAGAAGTGGGAATGGTGTTGGCCATTAACCTTCCCCCGCACCTTCTCGCCAAGGTACCTAGTTCCTCACCTCCTTTCTGGCTGGGGCTCTGATAGTGCCACACGCATAAAGCCTGGGTATCTTTTACAAAGCTGCAAGAAGCAGAGGAACAGAAACCCCACTTAATGATTCAAGGATTTGCTTCTTCCTCTAAACCCCCATTGTCCTCAAAACCCTAGGAAACTGCTTTTTAATCCTTCCCATCCTCAAGCAAGAAAAAAACCAGTCATGGGCTGAAGAATGCCAGCATCTGAAAGCAAATGGTGCAGTAAGGACCAGCCCTTGAAGGGCACAGGCCCATGGGAAGGCGGCCTCCCTGTTAAGTGAAATAGGGATATCTGTCGAAGGCAGTGCCAATTGCCTTCTCTCCACCCCACCAAAGGAACATATCCTGGGTATCAGCCCCTGCCCTCAAGTTCATTTCCCCACTCACAGAAATGATCTCAGCCCTGGAAATATTGGGCGCGATGTTGCGCATGAAGAGAGAGCATGTCTTATGCAGGGGCCGGGGTTTACACTCCAGCCCTGCGGCATCCTTAGGCTTCTCCCTTTCTTCTTCCTTGGGCTTCTCCTTTTCCTTGAGTGCTTCTTCTATGCAGGAAGTGGTAAGAGTTGGTGAATTTTTATTATTGATTTTGGTAGGAAAGAAACAGAAGCTGTTACTGTCCCCCATCAAAGAAGTCTTCCCCTAAAAGCCACCTCCCATCAATTTCAACTACCTCTCACCTCCTGCCACCCCCATTAAGTAGGAAGAGAATAGACTAGAAGCAGAAAATAAAACCTACCAGCCTCCTCCTTCTCCTCCTCAGCATGGCCACTCTCAGACTCGGACTCAGACTCAGACACACTGCCTTCATCAAAGCTGTCATCACCACTGTGCTTCCTATTCCGCTTCTTGCTGCTCTGTGAGAGCCAGAGCAGAGGGGATGAGTCAAGTAACCTGGACTCCAGCCCAACGTTCCGACCCCATGCAAGAGACACCTTACCTTTTTGGCTTCCTTCTCAGAGTCTTCTTTCTTCTCCTCTTTGTCCCCATCACCCTCAGATTTCTTAGTTTTGTCATCATTAGAACTGTCATTTTCAGCCTACAGGTAGAGACAATCGCTGTGGACCTTTATCAGAGCCCCCACCCCCACCCCCCACAGCTGAGCCCAGGAGCACACCTTCTCCTCACCCACCCCGTACATGCAACTCCACCACCAAAGATGCTCCATTCTCTTCCCCCACACCCTCAGAGACAGCACTGAGAAGCTGCATTACTCAGACCTGTTTGCCACCTTCTTTCTTGTCGTCCTTATCGTTGGCCTTGCACTCTCCTTCCCCGAGGCCTGGTCCAGCCCGGCCTTCCTCTTTCTTGCTGGGCTCCCCGGGCTTCCCTGCCTGTTCCTCCTCCTCCTCCTGCTCCAGAATGCGAAGGTCATTCTCTGTGCCTCCTTCCATCTTAATCACAGCTACCAACAAAGGGAGCAAGGGTCACAATCCAAGGGCCCTGTGTTTCTTTCAACCTGCTGTTTCCCAAGATCTTGGTCACCAGACACCATAACTCCTAAGGGGCCCGGATGTCTGCCACCCCTCCAAATCCACACACCTGCATCCAGCATCTTGACAATAGCATCGGCTTTGTCTATGTCCAGGAGCAGATTATCAAACCAGCCACTCTCCATGAGGGACAGGAATACCCTCAGTCGGTTTTGCAGGGCCCCCCGGGCCTCCTGCCGACGCTTCCCCACCTCATCTGGGTGGTACTTAGACCGAAACCTGGGAAGGAATAGGGGAAGGGAAAGACAAAACCGTCACTAAGAAGCCAGGACCAGGATGTGGGGAGGGGCCCAGAAAAGTCTGGGCATAGTCCCCATCCTCTCACACCCACAAAAGGTCAAAAAGCAGAGAGATTAGAGGATAGGGGTGCACTAGAACCACCCAACACCCCAAAAGGAACCAGAGAGTGTGCTCCAAGAAGATTTGGGGGAGAACCAGGAACTAAGAGCTCTGGATTTGGGAAGACCCGTGACTACAGGGGAAGGCTAGGGTTGGAGAGGCAGATTTATCACCCTGAGTCTCTGGGAAACATTAACATAGGAAGATGTTTCCCACAGCTTCAGAGAGGAAGGCTCAGGAAATAGTATGCCCTGAAGAACCTCCCTCTCCTTGACAACCCCAAACTACCATCATTAAAAGAACTGCTCCCACCAACTCCCTCCACCCCTAGGTGGAAGACAGAGGGAAACCTGAAAAGCACCAGATAGGAAAAGCCAAAGGCAGGACACCTCTCTCCCCCCTCGGGAAGATAAGCAAGATGGTGAAGGAACAGGGAAAGACCAAAGGGAGAAACTGAAGTGCTGTTATAGCTTCAGGTACTGCCCACAGGGATAGAGAAAGGAGAGGGCTAAAGGATTAGGATGGAGCATAAAAAAAATAAAACATTTCAAATAGGACCTCAGGGAAAAAAAACAGGCAAAATTAGGAGTATGAGAAAAAGGAGAAATGAAGGAAAGGGAAAGTGTGAGAAAGTCCCAGAAATCAAAAACAAAGAGAAAAACTAAAGACCAGACAGAGAAACTGGAAAAAACCGAAAACAAAAACAGAAGTGTTAGACAGGGAGCGAGAACAGGAACAGAGAAAGAAAGAAAGAGACGAAGACAAAGACATACAGAGCAATTAGAAAGAGGACAGCAAAGACAGAACAGAACCACAAGTGGAGCATTAAGAGGAAAGGAAAGCCGCAGGCGTCACCTCCAGGATCTTTACCTTGGCCGCTTGGTCAAACAGAGCTCAAGATTTAACTAGCGGCGCCCAGGGCCCATGCTGGCTGGTGGGCCACCGGCTGGCTCCTGGCTGGGGCGCCCGGCCTAGATGCCCCACCCCTGCGGGACTCCGCGGTGGGGGCCCTGACTGACTGACTACCTGAGCAATCACATTCAGCTAAACTGCTGCATTGTGCACAGCAGTGCCCTGCCTGTCTGCCTGGCCGGGACACCGTGGCTCAGCCCAGGGGCTCATGTATGGGCTGGGTATGGTGGGGGTGGAGGTGGGTTTGCTCCGAGCTCCGTCGATGAGCGGGTGTAGTTCCCAGTTCTGGCTCTTTTCAAGGAGGAGGAGCAGAAAGAGGATGAGGAGGAGGAGGAGGAGGAGCAGGAAGGGGGGAAAAGATGGTTGATTAAAATTAAAACATCCACAAAAGGAAAAAAAAAATTAAAATTATTTTTCTGTCAAATGACCCTGAGATCTCTGCTTTACTTGTCTGGATTCACTCGTCGCTTTTGGGAGGAAGCCACAGCCACACAGGGTCCTGGCGATCAGGAATGACAATGACCCAATACCAGCAAGTGGGAAGCAGCTTGTCTGCTGCCCCAAGAGGCTTGGTGGCTCTGGCCAGCAGCCTGGAGGTGTCCCACTCTCTGAGGACAGCAGGAAAGGGAGATGGGATGGGGGCCGTGGCAGTTGTTGAAGGGGGAGACCCCATCAGCCAATGCTGTTATACTTCCCATCCCCCACCCCCAGGAAGTTCCAAATAGGGCAAAATGGGAGGACAGGGCTGCAGCTCCACTGGTGGGGCCAGGGTACACATGCCAGGGAAAAGGTAGCAGGGAAGTAGGGGCACTCACCACTCCTCATCTTTATGAGCCAGGAAGAAATCCTGCATCTGCTGCCTTCGAAAATCCAGCTTATAATCATTATACCGCTTGACTGCCTCCGTCTCATCCACAGAGTCATCCAACGAGAGGAGAAACTCCTTGAAGGTCTTCATTACTGGTGGAGGCACACCCAGGTCGATCTCTGCGATGCTGCCCAGCCTAGGGGGAGCCCCAGTTAGGAAGTCTTGGTTGTGGTAGAAAAAGGTGGGGGACTGTGGGGGGCCAAGGTAGCCAGCTGCCCCCTTCCTTTGCCCACCATGGACATCACCCCAAGCACCAACTGGTACCACCCCACAGGCACTGCTCTATGTGCCTACCACACCGCCTGGCTCCAGCTATGGCCTTCAGCAACCCAATCCCTCCCTGAAGCCTGCCAAATCCCTCCTCCCAAGAACCCAAGAATCCCAGGTCTTTACCTGGCCTGGATAGGCAGTACATGGTGCTGCATGATGTGGACATCTGGGTGGCCCCAGGGCTGAGGGGGCCCATAAGTTGGGCCCCCACCCCCCCCAGCATAGGGCATCTCATAGCCACTGTGGTATGGGTCAGAGCTGTGCTCATCCCTGAGGGTGGGGGACACAAAAGTCAGACAGAGAAGGGAACCATCTCTCCAGAGCACAAAGGTGAATGGGACAGGGGGCGGGGCATACACAGAATGTGGTCTCACCCAAGGGTTTAAAGGGGCAAAGAAACGATGGGTGTATGGGAAATTTGAGAAAAGGAAGGGATCAAGGTTTTAGCAGAGATGAAGAAAGAGAGCTGAGGCCCAGGTGGAACTGAGGCTAAGGAGAAGAGAGAGAAACTGTTGCCATCTCACCAGTCTCTCCTCATACGCTTCTGTGGGGGACTGAGTTCATGGCGGGGAGGCGAGAAGCGCTCTCGCCGATTCCGGTCATAGTCACGATATTCACCTCGACTGCGGCGCTCACGGCCACGGTCCCACTCTCTGGAGGTAAGAACAAGTAAATGAAATGAAAGATACAGCTAGATGTGCCATGGCACACTCCTGGATAGGCCCTTCCCATCCTACCTGAGATACCAGACTAAAAGCCTAAAACTACTCTAAACAGAGAAAGACTGTTGTCTAATTCCATGACTTCAGCCAGTACCCACAAACTGATGGCTCTCGAACCCATTCTGCAGCCTGGCCTTTTTCCTGTGCTCCAGACCCACATTAATAATTCCCTCCTACGGCCGGGCGCGGTGGCTCACGCCTGTAATCCTAGCACTCTGGGAGGCCGAGGCAGGCGGATCGTTCTGAGCTCCAGAGTTCGAGAGCAGCCTGAGCAAGAACGAGACCCCGTCTCTACCAAAAATAGAAAGAAATTAATTGGACAGCTAAAAATATATATATATAAAAAAAAAAAAAACTAGCCGGGCATGGTAGCACATGCCTGTAGTCCCAGCTACTCGGGAGGCTGAGACAGTAGGATTGCTCGAGCCCAGGAGTTTGAGGTTGCTGTGAGCTAAGCTGATGCCATGGCACTCGCCCCAGGCAAGGGAGTGAGACTCTGTCTAAAAAAAAAAAAAAAAAAATCCCTCCTAGAAGTCCACTGTCAGAACTGAGCCTGTGAGTCCCAGCACTATGGGCCCAAGCTTCTCTCCCTCCTCCCTGCTTCCCACTCTCAGCCGTATCAATTTACCACTGTCCACCCAGTTATCCAACATTACCCTCACCACTAATTTGCCATTATCCTATTAACCCTCCACCTCAATGCCTACCAAAGCTGTCCTCTTCTTTGCTATCTCCACAAACACGGGCCTAGTCCTTGTCCTTGTCATTTCTCCTGGAACTGCAGTAGTGGTTGTTTACCTGTCTCTGGTCTCACCTCTTCTACTCTACTGTCAAGGGAACCTCTCTCAAACACAAATCTAATCATGCCATGCCCCTGCTTAAATGCCAGTAAACAACACTGTTTAAAACCTCAGTTCCTGGGGTCACTACAGCTTCTCCACCAGTCACCAGCCACCCCCATCCCTAGCTTAACAACAACCAAAAAAACCCTTTGCTCTAACCCAGCGGTTTTTGAACTTTTTGGTCTTAGGAACCCCATATACTCTTAAAAATTACTGAGGACACCAAAGAGTTTTTGCTTATGTGTGTTGTAACTATTAATACTTACTATATTCAAAATTAAAATAGAAAATTTCAATACCTACTAATTTTAAAATTATTCATTAATATAAATTACAGGCTTTTATGAAAAGTGACTATTTTCCCAAAAAATTTTGGTGAGAAAAGTAGCATTGTTTTTGCATTTTTAAAAATCTCTTCAAGGATCTGGCTTAATAGAAGATAGCTTCTACATTCAATCTGTTGAAGATATTTTGTTTTGGTTGAAAAATATGAAGAAAATTTGGCTTCACACTGATATATAGCTGGAAAAGGGAATAGCTGAATAGCCTTTTCAGATAATTGTGGATATTCTCTTTTGATATTAACCAAAATAAGAGTTAGTTTCTAAAGGCTAGCTAGGGGCCCAGCTCCATGGCTCATGCCTATAATCCTAACACTTTGGGAGGCCAAGGTGGGAGGCTTGCTTGAAGCCAGGAGTTCAAGACCAACCTGAGCATCATAGTGAAACCCTATCTCTACTAAAAAATTTAAAAATTGGCTGGGCATGGTGCCACCCACCTATAGTCCCAGCTACTCTGGAGGGTGAGGCAGGAGGATCACTTGAGCCCAGGAGTTTGAGGTTGCAGTGAGCTATGATGACACCACCGCACTCCAGTCTGGGCAATAGTAAGACTTTGTCTTAAAAAAAAAACAAAAAAAATACACACACACAAAAGAACAGAGGGCTAGTTGGAATGTTCAATCTAAAACCATATCAGTGATTGGCCGGGCGTGGTGGCTCACGCCTATAATCCTAGCACTCTGGGAGGCCAAGGCGGGCGGATTGTTTGAGCTCAGGAGTTCGAGACCAGCCTGAGCAAGAGCAAGACCCCGTCTCTACTAAAATTAGAAAGAAATTAATCAGCCAACTAAAAATATGTAGAAAAAATTAGCCGGGCATCGTGGCACATGCCTGTAGTCCCAGCTACTCGGGAGGCTGAGGCAGTAGGATCGCTTGAGCCCAGGAGTTTGAGGTTGCTGTGAGCTAGGCTGAGGCCACGGCACTCACTCTAGCCTGGGCAAAAGAGTGAGACTCTGTCTCAAAAAAATAAAATAAAATAAAACCATATCAGTGATCATTTCATACTTTGCTGCGTTCAAATCTATTGTTCTATCTTGCTCTTTGAATGGATCTTAATGTCTCATACAATATCAAAATACTATGTTCATCAGCATCACTACCTATCTCATCAGAAAAGTCTTTAAATACTAGGAAACTCTTAAACTCATACTGGCAGATACAAGTTTTCCAAAATTTTAGTTTTCACCAGAAGTTCCACTTCATATTAGCAACAAACACTGACAGCTTTCTTTGAAGTAACAGGTTCTCTCAATTCATTTTCAAGAAAACATCTGCCAAACACCCAAGTATGAACAACCACTCTAACAGTCATTCATTCAAGTAAAAATGGCATCCTATGGAAAAAAGCTATTAGTTCAGCTCAAATTCAATCGCAGAAAGGCTCTTGTTCAAAGTAACCACTGCACTTCTATATGCAGTAGAAGTGCTTTATGCACAATTGTTTCATCACATGTACTAAAAACAGTCCAATTTAAAAAAATTAAAATTTTTTACTGCCTCATCAAGGAAAATAAGTGAAACAGGCTTCTTTTTATTTTTATTTTAATTCTTTGGTGTCACTGTCTTGATCTGTGCTAAGGCACCAGCAGTTTTACCCATCATTCCTATAGCACCATATGTGCAAATGTCAACACCATGAAAATGACAATAACATCTAAGTATTACCATAAAAAATAATTTTAGCCTTGCAGACTCCCTAGAGTCTGTGGACATTTTGAGAACCATGACTTTAACCAAACTGGAATATGTGCTCTTCTCAGCACACAACGTTACGTCCACAACTCCAAGCTGCTCACATTATCCACGTCTGGGAAATCCCCACTCATCTCTCCAAGTCAAGCCTAGTGTCACCTTCCTGTGGCTCTGACACCATCTCCTCTACCCTGAAAACTTGTCCCTCAACACTTACCATCTTTATGAGGATCTCTTTTGAGACAGAATCTCGCTCTGTTGCCCGGGCTAGAGTGCCGTGGGGTCAGCCTAGCTGAAAACAACCTCAAACTCCTGGGCTCAAGGGATCCTTCTGCTTCAGCCTCCCAAGTAGCTGGGACTACAGGTGTGCACCACCAAGCCCAGCTAATTTTTCCTATTTTTTTTAGTAGAGACAGGGTCTCACTCTTGCTGAGGCTGGTCTCGAGCTCCTTACCTCAAGAGATTCTCCCGCCTGGCCTCCCAGAGTGCTAGGATTACAGGCATGAGCCACCACGCCTATGATTATCTCTTATGAGATCATTTACAGATCACCCAAGGCCATCTAACCCCCTTGCCAAGTCCACACTATAAGATCCTAAAGGCAATAACCACATCTTATAATCAATTAACCCAGTTAGCACTGCCCAAAGAATTCCAAGATTTTAGGCAAAACGATAACAAGAAATTTAATCATATCTTGTCAGGGATCTGGTCTGACAACTCTCCAGTCAGATCAATTCCATATTATTACTTTTTCTGAAGCAATCTTTTGGAGGTATGATTTACTAACAACAAAATGCACACTTTTGGCCAGGCGCAGTGGCTCACGCCTGTAATCCTAGCACTCCAGGAGGCCGAGCGGCGGATTGTTTGATCTCAGGAGTTCGAAACCAGCCTGAGCAAGAGCGAGACCCCGTCTCTACTGAAAACAGAAAGAAATTAATCGGACAACTAAAAATATATAGAAAAAATTAGCCGGGCATGGTGGCGCATGCCTGTAGTCCCAGCTACTCGGGAGGCTGAGGCAGGATTACTTGAGCCCAGGAGTTTGAGGTTGCTGTGAGCTAGGCTGACGCCACAGCACTCACTCTAGCCCAGGCAAAAGAGTGAGACTGTCTCAAAAAAAAAAAAAAAAAAATGCACACTTTCAGTGCATGTATAAACAGTGCCTTTTTCATATTTAAAACTCCCTCTTAGCTGCTCTATTGCTGATCTGATCTTCAGGGCATTTCAAAAATCAAGCCATAGCTAGTACTCTGGCCAACAGCAAATAGGTTGAACCACAGGAAACGGTCAAATGACCGATTTCATATGGTTCACCCTAATAAAATTATAAGGGAAAAGCAATGAGGGTGGGGGTGGAACGGAATTAAAGGGGGGCAAGATTAAGTTAAAAAAAAAAGAAAAAAGTCTCACCGGTCATTCCAGTCGTCCCCTCGACGTCGTTCATCTCTCTCGCGGGAACGGTCATAGTCGCTGCGCTCTCTTCTAAACTTGTCCCTGCGCCTTCGATCATACTCGTCATCACTGTCACCCATGGCGCGGTCTGAAGAGGCCTGGGGCCCAGAGAGGGATGGTCAGGGCGCTGAACAAGGACCAGCGGAGGGATGGACAGTCCCTCGGGGGCAGCACGCCCGCCTCCCTCCCACCAAAGCCAGCCTTCCGCTGACCCCACCATCCTCGGCAGGAGGATGGCACCGATACTTCCGCTTGCCCCAAGGGTCTCCATGCTCTTCCCGGTGGACCTCCGGGCTCCTCTCCCGCAGACCCTCACCAACACAGCCCCCCCAGCCTCCTCCCCTCCCCCACCTGGGAGCGGCCGCGGCCGTTGGATTCGCACTCGGGCAGGCTTGTTTTGAGGTGATCTGGGCCTCGGGCGAGCGAAGAGGACGGCGAGAAGGGTAAGAGGGAGACGCAGGGCTCTCAGCAACGGGGCCGAAGAGAGGCCAAGAAAGTAGGACAACCAAAGCTGAGCGGTCGCGCGCTCCGCTCGCGCCGCGCCTGCGTCGCCGCAGAACCGAGCCTCAGTAGCACAACCCCCTCTCGAGACCCGAACTGGAACTTAAGCGTCGAGCGAAGAGAGAACAGGGAGTGATGGGAAGGGGCGGGGACACGGAAGCCTCGCGCGCTTTCTGAGACGAGAACTTCAAGACCGCGAGGAACTACGGGAGCTGGGCTGGGCCAAGCGAGCCCTCTGGGTGTGCGGGGAGTGCTTTCTTGGGCTGAGGGTGAGGTTCGAACTCCTTCAGATGTGCCCGGGGTCAGAGTCAGGTCGGATTCAGCCTTGTCGTCCACTGACCCTTTGCTTGGGGCGCCTCTTGACCTCATTGGGGGTGATTTTGCCTCCTCCTGGCTCAGGGCATGGGCTTGGGGAGCGCGGGCGTTCAGGAGATAGAAGATAGAAGCAACCATCTTAAAGCATCTCCTCCCACCATTTTCTGCTCCCACCAGAGAACCAGCCTGTATTGGTACCACAAAATGCCTGCAAAACCCTTTGTTCCTGTTCTTCTTTGACAAAGGCGTCCCAATTTTTAGCAAAACGGGCAGACCTCAGATTTAAACCCCCACCATTACTTGGATGAGATAGGCTGTAAATTACGGTCCTGATCAACAGACAGGATCTGTGGCTCTCCCCAGATTAAATGCACCACCCCTCACACACAGGTAACACCAAGTCCCTTCTCAAGGAACTGAGTGTGAGACTTAAGAACAGGAAATGCTGCAGCCTTGCTCCCAGCACTGAGAGGAGGGTATCTTCACACCACACTACATTAAAAAGTGTAGTAGAGTTGGAAAACAAACAAACCGCACCAGAGCCAAGACCCTGGTCCCAGGTTCTGATCTTGGTTCTGTCATTCAAGAACCACGCAATCTGGGCAAGTCTCTTCTCAGCTCTGGCATTCTCACGTGTAAAAATGCAGACAATAACAATTTTGCTTTTATTAGGCTACTGTGAGAATCAGATGAAGCAAGACTTGAAAGTGTTTTGTAAACTCTTAAGGGATTATTATTTCATGATTGGAGAAAGAGGAGACAGCATTTGGTGACAAAGTTGTAAAGGTAGATGTCAGGGAGAGTGATCGATGGGAACTGAGAATGCAGCAGGTGCTTCTAGGAAGACTCAGCAGTCAGTGGTGACAGTAGCTGAGAGCTCCTGGATGCGCCAGGCACTGCAGGCCTTGCACAAGATGTGCCCATCCAGTGGGTAGCAGCCCTGACACTCACCCTCAGAGGAGAGCAGCAGCCCACACTCCTGTTGGGAAAGAAGCAACAGATTTTCATCAGCCCCAGACTCCTGGGTTCCTCCTCCCTCCTGCTCTACCCAGCACCCCAGACACTGCAAGCCCCTTGCTCTTGCCCACGTCCTCTGACCTCACACTTGTAACAGCCAATGTGAAAACTGCGATCCAGAGCAACAATTCTCACGGTCTCTTCCTGACCTGGCTCGGGCATGATGGCCCCACCGCACACTGAGCATCGTGGAGCAAACTTCCTGGGGTGGAAGGGAACCAAAGAGGCTATCAAGGGACCAAAAATGGAGCCCAGAGAAGGTGGGAGGCAAAAGGGAATGGAAGAGGCCAGATGTATGGTCTTAGGTCTTGGGAAAAGGATGATGCCAAACAGAATGAAGGAGATCAAGGGGTTGGAAACAGGAGGGGAAAGTCCTGGGGCATGAAGGAGGGATGAGGGAGATAGGAAAGGTCAGACATCTTGGCGGGGGCCAGGCCTGACCTGTGGAAGTCCTCGATGCAGTGGATCTGGCTGGTGGCATCTACTGTGAAGGGGATGCCATCAAGGCCGCGGTGACACACCACACAGGTGAAGCAGCCAGGGTGGTACGCCTTCCCCATAGCCCGCAGGATCCGGTCCAAGATAGGTTGGGAGCATGTGGCGCATTTCTCCAGGGTAGCCTGTTAGGAAGGAGAGCAGGAGGGCAGGGAGACGGAGCCACACAGCCCAACAGGCACCCTGCCAGCCCACTCATCTATTTATGCAGCCTCCTGCATGTGATTCAGTGAAAGGTAGACTTGAGCAAATCTAAGTTCAGGTCCCAGCACTGCAGCTTCCTGCATAAAGTATTTAAGCTCTGAGCTTCAGGGGAATTGTGGGAATTTAATGCATTCCTTTAACTCCAAGATGCCTCACGCTTGTAAGAGGCTGTATCCTTCCCCTCCAGCAGCCAGTTTTGAACTACTTGGTGAATTTCTCCCTTCTTATACATTAGTTTGAGTCACCCAGCTTTGAACCCTGTACCTCTTTTGGCCTTGGACACCTAATTCCCACCTTGGATGGAAGGAAACCCCCTGCCACCTGCTGCTGACTCCAGCCCCCAGCCACAAACACTCACCACATAGCAGCTCTCACAATACGCCCTCCTCTCCACAGCGTAGAAATGCTGGCCCCGAAGCTGGGCCCGGCACGTAGAACACACAAAGCAGCCAATGTGGAAGACACGGTCAAGGGCCACAACCCCAGCCCCATCCCCGACCACATCTTCTCCGCAACCACCACACCGGCCTGGGGACAAGGAGGGACAGAATCAATCTGCACAGACCCAGGAAGCTGGACCTGCTGTCCCCACTGACTCCCACCCTGCCCCCAGAGTTGGCTCACCAAAGTACTCCCCAGTGGGTGGGTGGTTCATGTCATGTACCAGCTTCTTGGTCAGCCTCTCCAGCTCCTCCTCAGGAGGCTGGCTCAGGGGGACCTGGAAGGTGGCAATCAGAAAGTCAGTCCCACTTCTGGCTCCTGATGCTGTAAAAATCCCTGAGGGTGACCAGGCAATTCAACCCAGAAAGCTCATCTGAGAACATCTCGGCCCAGGGCCCAGCAGGCATGGCGAGCCCCCTTCCCTCTGTGTTCCTGACCAGCTCCACACACCAGACCTCTGATGTTGCTCAAAAACCAGCCCCCTAAACCACACCCCCACCCCACCCAATCAATGTCCAGTTGAATGTAAGGACCCAAAGTCCCTGTACCCGGGGGCTTACCTGGGGCCCATGCCCACCTCCTCTTCCTCCTCCTGCAGGGATGCAGACCCCAGCCGCCTCCTCTTTAGCCCCTGGCCCCGGCTCTCGTTGGCTCCTATAGCCAGCCCCCCAGACTTCACCTCGGCCTGGCAGAGGAAAGTGGGGGCCAGGGATGGGCCCAGAAGCCTGAGAGGCCCCCCGCCTGGGTGGGCCGCAGGCTCTCACTGGTTGTGCCACTTTCACTTGCACAGGGAAGGCTGGGCCAGCCGGGGTGCTGGCAGTAGCATAGGAGGCTGGAGTGGGGCCCCCATAGGGGGATGCTGGCAGCGGTGGGGGTGGAGCACCCCCTCCGTTCGGCTTCAGGGAGCCCATGCGGTAAGCAGGAGGCTGAGGGGGTTCATAAGCCTGGGGAGAAACGCAGGCCAGAAGCTGTGAGCATGGCCCATTCCAGGACCCATGTTCTGAGAAGTCACCCATGTGTGGCTCCCAGGGAAACACAGGCTTTTGACAAGGTCCTGTACTCCCGTAAGTTCTTGCTGGCCACACTTCCTCCATGCCAGGGTGTATACCATTCACATGCGGGGTGGTGGAGGTGAGGGTGGCCTGGGACCCAAAATCCAGAGGAGGGAGCAGGCTGGGGAGGGGAGCAGGGTCAAGAAGGGGAGTCACCTGTCGGTCTGGTCGCCGAGGGGCATGCCCACGACCTCCATTCAGCTCAGCCAGCATGCTGGTCAGCAAGTCTATCTCAGCATCCAGACTTCCTGGGCGCAAGCCCCCCCTCTCTGGGGGGAGCCCCTGGGGATGGAGCCAGAGCAGGGAGGATGCAAATCACTGTGTCTCCTCTCCTGCCCAGGTCCCCTCTCATATTATGCTCTAGGGCGTCCCACACAACCCACCTGGCAATCCCAGCTCTCACCTGCGAGCGCTGGGGTGCTCCATGGGACCCCACCCAGGCCGGCCCCCGATCCTCTGGCACCCCTGGGGCCTGGTAACACTGCTCAGGTGGGAGGGAGCAAAAATTGACCCTGGGGTGGGGCTGGAGTGCTGGGGTGAGAGAGAGAGACCAAGATGGGGTGGGGGCAGCGAGACGGGGGTGCATGCTGCCCTCCTGGCCCCTCCGGCCTCCTCCCCCGAAGCCGGGGTCCCGCGTGGGGCAAGAGGCAGGGGGTACCGCAGGAAGGCTCCGGCGGCTAGTCCCCCGGCCTGGGCGAGAAGCGGCAGCTGGAGGGCAGAGGTGAGCGCCCAGCGGCTCCCAAGCCCGAGGGGGCTGTCTTACCCGCTCCGGGGACTGGTGGCGGCCCCGGGGTGCCTCGGGGGAGCGCTCTCCCCTGAGGGACTCTGGCGGGCTCCGGCTGCTTCGGGGGGAGCCAGGTGGGCCCCGACATGGCCTGGAACGAAGAACTCCAGACAGCCCCACGGAGCCCCGGGCCTCTGGCCTGCACCCCTTCTGCCGTCCCACACCTCGTTTGGGACTCCAGGAAAGAAACTTTTTCTGGCTTTTTTTCCCCCTTCCTCCCCAATTTTGGGGACGGCCACGCCCCCGGTGACGTCACCGCATTCCTGGGGGAGGGTCACGTGGCCCCCTCGGCCCAAAACTGCCGTCCCTCCCCGAGTTGGCCCCCTCCTGCGAGAGGGGAGGGCGCTCCGAGGGGGCCGGGCCGGGGGCTGCGGGCTCAGGACCGAGGCACGGGCCAGGCCGCCTCCCAGTCCCCCGGCTCCCCTGCCGCGCCCGCCCTGCACGTGGCAGCCTCACTGCGGAGCCTAGGTCCCCACCCGCCTCCCTCTCACCTACCCACCAGCAAAGCTCAGCCAGCCCGTAGTCTTTTGGTCTTTTATTCATGGTCAGCAGTTAGAAAAATAAAACAGAATAAACTTCGCCACCCAGCGTGGGCCGGTGAGTCTGGCGAGGATGCGGAGACTGAGGTAGCCTAGAGTCGCGGAGGAGACCCAGCCCCTCGCGCCAAGGCACCAGTGAAGGGAGGCCAGCCCGGGAGTCTGCGGATTCCTTCCCCTGCTCGGTGGGGACTGCGTCCCACATTAGTGCACCAGGGTCCCTCCGCCAAAGGAGAAGCCCAAGCCCAGGATCCCCTTAAAACCCCAGCGGGGCTACACGTCCCAGGGGCAGGGCCAGCAGGAGGCGGTGCTTCCCTCCTGCTCCTCTTCCTCGTCGTTGTCTTTCTCCACGAATCAGGACGGGCCAAGGGCCTGGGCCCCCTACCCACCCCTGGAGGAAGGGGCCTCAGAGATCAGTGCAGGTGACAGGGGTGACACCGTGGATGAGCAGCGTGGGGCCCAGGTCATGGCTCAGAGTCTCCAGCAGTGCCAGGTAGTGGGGGTAACGGGCAGGATCCGCAGGCGGCCGAGGCAGGTATAGGAAGGTGAGGGCCGTGGCAGGTCCCACGTCATCCCTGCCAGCCTCAGGCCCACCGGGCCCTCCTCCTGTGCCGCGCCCCTGCTGGGCCCGAACCAGGGCGTTGGCGCTGCATGCCAGGGCCTCTGCCTCTGTGTCTCCCAGCCCACTGTTCACAAAGTCCCCCTCCTCCTCCTCCTCTGGGGCCCCGGCCCCAGCCCCCTCGCCCCACACCACCTCCTGCACCTCGGCCCGGATCCTCAGTTTGCTCAGCAGTGCCCGGAGTCGCCCCTCGGCTGCCCCAGGGGCCTCCCGAGGCCCCAGGCACAGGAAGATCCGGAGCCGGGCACTGTGCCAAGCAGGCACCATGCCCAAGATGGTTGCCATCTGCAGCAAGAAGAGGCCACAGACGTCCACGTAGCCGGGCCCACCCCGGGGCCGAAGCAGGTTGAGGGGCCACACGTCCACGTGATGCAACTGCGAGGTCCCCCCAGACCCCCGGCTCAGCCGCTCAGGGGGCAAGTCCCCACAGGCTCGGGCCAGAACCACATTCTTGTTCATCTTGAGAGCATCTGCCACAGTGGCCACGTAGTCCTGGGGACTGAGTGCCCGGGGACTCCCAGGAGCCCGGGGTGGAGGGAACAGGGTGCTCAAGGCTGGGGACCCGCCCTCCCTCGTGCTGTCCACAGGCTCAGAGAAAGCTGGATCTGCCAGAAAGTGGTCCTGTGGTGGCGTGTCATCGTAGAAACCCAGAACCAGCGTGTTGGGCTTCATGCCACCTGGGGGCAGAGAGGGGGTGGTAGAAAGAAACAGACAGGAAATCAGGCTCACAGACGGAGTTTACAGAACGCTAACACGCGCCCACTCGTACACGCTGACAGCAATGTGTGTCAGCCGTAAGGTATGACAATGCCCACTGTGCTTAGGCTCTTATGGCAACATTATGCACATTTGCATAATGACTTTCAGTTTTCCTAAATACTTTCACATGCATTTATTTGATTATCCCCATGACTAATCTGCACTTAAATAGGCAGAGTTCACCTTACAATTCTTATAACTAATGAGCACTGCCCAGCCACAGAGGGTAGGGTGCTATTCACTCCCAGCTTTAAGCAACACCCCCTTTTCAGGAAAGGAGTCCAACTCCTTTGAGCAAACCAGACACCCTGATCAGTCAAGCTCATGGTCAATCCCTGGGCTAACAGCACCCCAGACCCTGCTGGGGAAAGATGAGAATATGGATGGGGACTGCGCAGTGTGTTTCTGTAACACTACTGCAAAGTCCTAATAATGACAGTCAATGGCATGGTCCCCAGAGAAGAAACAGCTCACATCCGCACACTTCTCAGGGGCTACGTCCTATAGAAAGCACTTCATATATGAACTCTTTGAACGTTGAAGCAACGCTATGAGGTAGGTACTATTAATATTTATTCTCTCCCTTTCACAGATAAAGAACCTGAGGCACCAAGCGGTGAAGTCACTGGCCCAAAGGCTCATGGCTGGCTGGTACTGGGGCAATAGGTGACTGCAGTCTGCCTCCGCCAGCATGAGGCCACTCTCTGGGGCACTGAGCTGGGCGTGTGCCAACCAGTGTCCCAAGTCCCTGCTGACGGCTCCTGGTTTTTAATTTTTGAGCAACCAATGTGGAATCTGATAATCCCTGCCTTTAACCGGGCTGAGTTTACAGGGAGACTTGGAGACGTCCCTAAGACCTTCTCATTAAACAGACAGAGTGCTTAAAATCTACCTGTAAATCAAACTCTATGTGTCAGGAGAATTTACCGCTTAAAAGAAATGCTTTCCCTTTTACTGGAATTATCTTCCACAGGATAAGTTTCATGACTATAGTGGTCTCGTTGCACAAAGAGGTGGGGCTGGGGGGGGAAGACCAGGCTCTCAGGTGCTCTGGGCTAATAATGCTTGATGACACCCCCAAACATCTCGGCAGGTGTGAACTCCAGCTGATCTTGCAAATTAAACTAGTCACAACCCCTCCTAAGCATTTTCCAGAGTTCTGATTTACAGTGAACAGAGCAATGTCCAACACTGTTGACCTTTAGCCAGCTCTAAATGAAGAAGGCATGGCATGCACTTAGGTGACAGTCACTGTCCCAGGATTAGGGGAGGAGGGGGAAGCTGGGCATGGATTTGGAGGAACCTGGAGGCCTCAGCGCTAAGAGCTGGAACCCTCCACACCATCCACAGCATCAGCCCCACACGCGCTCCAGCATCTTCGTGGTCTCCGGGGGCCACATCACACTCCCCACTCCTCAGCCCTCTCACAGCAAGGCCGAATTGCCATTTCTCCACAAAACCTTTAGTGGCCACATCAGTGCATAGTGGTCCATTTCTCTGAACTCCAGTGGTTAGAAACCATCAGATTGATGGGGCAGCCCAAGACTCAAATAATGCTCCCATTGTCACCAGAAATACGCTCTTCAGGGCCTATGCCCCAACCTTTGGCTCAGGAAAAAACAAGAAGAAAAGAAAAACCGCAACAGTGTCACCCCATTGCTAGTCCTTAGCTTATCCTTAGACCTTGTCGCACACTTCGGCTGTTATCACAGTCTTATCTGCACTCCGGTCTTATCTGCACTAGACTGAGGGCCTTTTGCAATCTGCAATCTGTGGTTTACTCTTCAGAGGAGGGGAGCAGCTCACCCAAGCCTGAGATTCGCAGAAGATGCTGAGCTCCCTGCCGCACGGAGGGCGAGAGGGTCAGGTCCACAAAGGCCTTAACTTGGGCCCGGTCCACCAGGCTCAGCCATGCCCCGTACTGCGGCTGCACAGGGTCTGAGGGCAGGGAGTCTGCGGAGAAGGGACGGAAAGGAAGGCAGCCAAAGTTGGCCAAACTCACTCACTCTGTTCTAGAGTCCAAACCCCAAATGGGCCAGGGCAGGGCTGGGGCTGGTTAGAGGGTCACTGGGCTCTGGGAGGACAGGGGAGAGGACGGGTGGGAACCAGAGGGAGAGTGACGCACCAAGGTCTCCCAGGGTGACGTGGCCCAGCACATAAAGCCCCCCCTTCTTGAGCTGGTTGGCCAACCGCAGCAGAGGCAGGGCACCCCGGGGGTTCCCCACCAGGAGCAGCAGCTGAGGCCGCCAGAACTTCACGTGATCCTTCCGAACGTCCAACCGGAGCAGGTACTTACGCACCTGGGGACAGGGAAGAGGTGGTGGGGAGGAGGGGCCCCAACGGACAGCCCCATGCAGCACCTCTCGGAAAGCAACACCAACTCCAGCCAGAGAAGGTGGGGCACCCTGGGCAGGGGGCTTTCCCAGACTGCCTCCCCACTCCCCACCACCCTTGGAGCTCCCCCAACCTGGTGGAAAAGCAAGGCCTGGCTGACATAGCCCCAGCTGCTGGGGCCCCCACGAGCCGTGAGCAGGGCAGAAAGCAGGCCCATGAGGAGCAGGGAGCCGCCGGCGGCCCCAGGACTGATGAGAAACATCATGAGCAGACAGGAGGCCACGCCCAGCAGGCAGGTATGCCAGGAGAACAGGCTGAAGGTGGGGCTAGGTAGGTGGAGGGCAGAAGGAAGGGAACTCAGGGCCTGCCCCAAGCACCTGGCTGCGTGCCCCCATCCCCAGCCCCAGTCCCTGGCTGTGAGTCCTTCCCATTCCTCCCTCCTTCTCTCTGAGGACACAGGCCTGTTAGTCGCTCACCGGAAGTTGGGGGCCGAGGCCCACTCCAGGCTCAGACAGGACAGGTCCACTGCAGCATAGGCCACCAAGTAGAAGACGGTGACCACAGCAGCCAGTGTGTTCAGCTTCCCAGCAAGGAGCACCAGCTGGGCGGGGATCAAGAGGGACGCATTGATCCAAAGTACCAGTGCACCCCCACAAAGTGCCAACACATCTGCTTTTCCATACACATCTCCCAGCCCATGTCGAAAACCCCACCTCTATCCTGCCAACTGGTGGGGTGAGGGGAAGGGCCCCTTAAAGATTAAGGCTTACCTGCACTAGGCCCCAGGAATACAGTACAGCCCCCCAGGGGTTTCCCCCTCGGGACACAACTTTGGCTGGTGCCAAGATCACTCCTGTAAAAACAGAATCACGGCAGACACATCAGCCTGGGCCAAGCGGGACTGAGACAGATGCAGGAGGGCATGCTTAAAGCCAGCAAGGAAGCAGAGGAGAACACACCAAAGAGATCATCGCGGGCCAGGGCGTGGAGGATGCGAGAGGCGCCTATGAGTGAGCTCATGGATGCCGAGAGCGACGTGGCATAGATGCCAATCAACACCAATGGCGGCCACAGGCTGATGGCGCGGAAGAACCCGTAGTTTTCCTGCAGCAGGGTCCTAGGAGGGAGGGAAGGGGGTGGACACAGATAACTATCCACTGTAGGGCCCTTGCGAGAGAAGTGCTCATGACACTGTGTGGTTAGGTGCTGGGTACTCGCAACTGACCCAGCCCCGATCTCAAGAATCGGAGTAACACAGCAAACGTGCTAAAGGGATACACTGGGTATTCACTGGTTACCTTTGGGCTGCCTTCGAGTTAATTACCCAGTGGTCGTTCCCAACAGTACATGAATAAGAGGCCAGATATTTTTGGAAATGCACATTGACTAGAAAGCCATTCCTCATCTGCACCCCCAAACTAAGTGCCTCCAACAGCACCAGGTCCACTGCAGCCACTGGCCGCCAGGTGGCCGTCCCCACGCAGCCAGCCCTCCCCAGTGGTGGCAGGAGCTCTATCTCTCCCCCGTTTTCCCTCCACCCCAACAACCTGGGTATCTGCTCCCAGCCTGTGCTGCCCTTGGTGGCCCAGGCGCACACCTTGTTGCGACACCCCACCCCATCCTCTCCAGGTACCTGTCACAGGTGAAGCTGGAGAGGAAGAAAAGCAGGATGTAGATGAAGAAAGTATAGGCAACAGCGACAATCGTGCCCAGGGGAATCGCCCGGCTGGGGTCCTTCAGCTCCCCTGGAGTGGGGAGAGCAGAGGAAGAGAGGTCAGCCCTCCCACCAGCCCCCTAGGTCCCTCTGGGTGGCATTCCCACACCCCCAGGAGGTGGCAGGGGGAGACGCTCACCTGACATGTTGGCCCCGGCCATGATGCCTGTGCAGCCGTTAAAGAGGACGGCAAAAACGCTGGCAAAGGTCATCATGGCCCCCGTGGTGTAGTCCTCAGCGTAGCCAGCTGAGGGAGATTGTCCCCAGAGAGGAGACGATGTCAGCGTCCCTCTTAGGGCTCCAGGCCCCTTGGTGCTGCCACCCTCTCCTCACAGACCCTACCCCGTGCTTCCCTCCGCCACATCACCAGACCCCAGCCTGGTCCTGCACTGGCCCTGGGTTGGCCGGACTCAGCATCCCCTTCTGTCCCTCCCTCCAGGCCCTCACCCACGACACTCTTTCCTGAGATGCGTGCTTTCCCTGCTACCTGCATCGCCGCTGTCTCAGGCCACTTCCAGCCCCCCAGCTCCTGCCCTCCCCAGCCACAGTCGGGCCCCCTACTCTGGACCCCCGGGGTGATACCTGTCCGCTTGACTCACGGGCAGTCTTACAGTGCTATTTGTTTCCTGAATTCTCCCCAGCTAGAACTCAACCTCCTCTAAGGCAGGGACTGGCTTGCAGGTTCTTTCGGGCCCTACTGGATAAACGCGCTAGGTGGATTTGAATCAACTGCACTGCTCTGAGGTCCAGGCTCCTACCCCCAGCTTCCCTCTGACACCTGTTCTCATCCAGGGATTCTAAGGGCCCGGCCCTCACTCATGCCCACCCCTCGCCCAGGAACCCTGGCACCGCAGTGTCCAGCTCACCACCGAGGTTGTCCTTCAGGGTGCTGCTGTTGAAGCCGGTGAAGTGGCCAAGCCGGGGTGGCAGGGAGGAGCCATTGGGGCCAGGCCGAGGAGGCAGGGGGATGTCCCTGGGCCCCACAGCCACAAAACTGACCAGCACTGAGGCCAGGGAGCCAGAGACCAGCAGGAATGTAAGGAAGGAGGCCCGGGCATAGAGGCCAGCTCCCAGTGTGCAGACCCCACCCACGAGGCCCAGCAGCAGGGAGCCATAGAGCAGGCTCCAACCGTAGCCCTGGGGCAGGACCCGGAGCCCACTGGGCCCTGTGGCATCTGGAGAGAGGCAAGGATAGAGTTAGAAAGCCTGACCCTAACGACGGACCCAGCCCCAACCAGGACCCAAAGCAGGATGAGACCCCCTCTGCCCACCTGCTGTCAAAGAGGCCATCTTCCTCTTCCCCTCAACTCTACCCCGGCATCTTAAGCTCTCCCTGGTGGTCTCCCCAACTAGACGAAAGCTCCTTGTGGGCAGGGCCAATCTCAAGGATGCCTCCATCTCCTGCAGGAGGCTGGCCACATAACAGGAGCTCGAGAAAGCCCAGGTAGTGGCTTGCTTTGCCCCTCTCCTGGATGGGACTTTCTCCTTCACAATCCCACAGTCCCACAATCCCCAACCCACAGAACTGCCCACACCGGGTGGAGAGAGCACAGACCAGCCCCGAAGTCATCAAGCACGGCCTCCACAAGCCCCAGCAGGGAGACAGCACAGCCACAGACGTTCGCCAGGTAGAACATGAGGCCAATGCTGCCCCCGACCTCGGGCCCCAGGGTCCGGCTGATCATAACTAAAAGCAGAAGCAGGGTTGAGTGTTAAGGGAAAGAAAACTGAAAGGGGTACCAGGAAGGGGCCACAGCACAGAGCACTCCACTCATGGCCTCCGGGCCTGTCTCCCTGCATTCCCTGAGGCAATGCGTCCCACCAGTGCAGCTAGCCCCTGGCCATGTGACTTTGCACCAGTCACTCGTACCCTAGGAGCTCCAGTTTCCTCATCTATAAAATGATCACTAGCTAATCAACAAGATTGTGAGGCGACTAGAAAGTGGCAGTAACGTGTAGGACACTGTTGGTCCCCTTCACCATACCAGCCTGCCTACCGGACATTTGTTGAAACTTGCCCTGCCCCTGAGCAGATGGAGGGTACTGGCTCCATCCACACCCTCCCAGACAGAACAGCCCAGACCCCATTCCACTGACGTTGGAGGATACAGTAGGCTCCACCCCCCTGCACGGCTCCATTTGTGGCGATGGCGCAGACAGAGAGGACAGTGAGCACCAGGATGAAGTAGGCAACCAGCAGCATGGCCAAGGCCTGCAGCAGCCCAGCATGGCCCACCACGAACCCTAGGGCACGAGTGGCAATCAGGTCACATGGGGCTCACACCCCCACCATGGCCACCCCACTGGCCAGCAGAGCTCCAAGGCAGAGCTACACACCACAGGGAGCCCCCTCCTCAAGCCCGTCATCCAGGGCTCCTCCCCAATCTCAGCCCCGTCCCACCCCTCTCCCACCACTTCCCACCTGAGTAAGTGCCCAGACCACCCACTCACCAATCCTCAGGAAGACAACTATACTGAACATGGACAGGACAGTGGGCACCACCACACCCAGGAAGGTGGACAGCTTCCGAGCAGATGCCCCTCCAGGACCCCCGGCCCCACTGGCAGGGAAGGCAGCCCCCTCCTCCTCCAGGAGCCGGTAGGCCAGCAGAGGTGAGCTCTCACTGGCCATGGCTGAGTGCAGGCAGAGGAAGCCACAGATGGGTTAGGAGGCCTGTAAGAGAGATTATGATGTATGCAAAGCAGCCCCACAGAGCCCGCCAAAACTCCTCTAATCAAACACCCAGAACCCTTCCCAAAAGGGAGAGCTGCAAGGACACACTCGCACACACACTGCTTACCAGAAACTCGAAAGAGCCTGTGGGGCTGCAGATGCTCCCAGCCACTGCCCCACAAAGGTGGACCCAAAGCCCCTCTGCATGGGTGTCAGGGCCCTCCCAGCTCCTGGGGTCCACCCCTTCCCACATGTCCCTGAGACTGCGGATGGCACCGGTTCTGGAAAGGGGCAAAGACCTTCTGGCAGCGCAGGCTTCTCCAGCCTCTCGCTCCTTAACTAGCAGTACAAGAGGAAGCAAACCCCCCAAAAGGGAAGTAAGTTACCGGCAGAAAGCCTTCCTCACCCCCTCCTCCTGAGTCCTGCGCTGCCCCGCCCAAGTCCCCCCAGGCAATCACCTCGCCCACAGGCATTAAGAAACTTCCAAATCTTCCAAAGCCTCACCCTCGGCAAAGCCTCTCCCTCAAGCCATCTCATGTCCCCTCCTCCCCTCCTTTGCCTCCCAGATTCCTCTCATCCACACGAGGCGCCCCCCAAACTCTACCAGCCCAAACACACCCCTCGGCCACCAAAACAGAAACGCAGGCCGGCTCGCATCGCGCAACACAAGATCCCCCGCGTCCTCCTCCTCCAAGCCGGCTCCTGCCCACTGCTCCCGCAGCAGGGTGCGGCGGGGCCAAGATCTCCTCCTTCCCGGCCAGGTGCGCCCCACAGCCCGGTGCCGCGGGGCGCTCACTCACCCACCCGGAGGACGCAGCCGCTCCGGGGCGATCCCCGCGAGCCGGAGGGGTCCGCCTTGGGCGGAGGGCGCGCCGGGCCGGAAAAGACAGCTGCGGCTACCGGGATGCCAGGCCCGGAGCCTGCCTCCCCAGCGCCCGCGCGCATTGGTCCCGGCCGGGCCCCGCCCCGTGGGCGCGCCCCAGGAGGTTCCGCCCTTCGGCGCTCCCCCAGCCCCGCGCCTCCGGCCACACGTGCGCCCGCTAGGCCGCCCGGCTAACCCCAAAGACGTGCGTCTCCGGCAGGGTGTGGGCCACGGGTCCTACAGCCTCCATCACCCTGATGTCAACAGGTACCGCCGCGCGGACTGGACCCCACTCCTGAAAGGGGCGTGCGAGGACGGCGGAGGGCGGCCTGGAGGTGGGCGGGGCCGCGACACCTGGCCAGGTGTGTTGCTGGGAACTCCGAGCCATAGAGGTTGGCGCCTTACGGGGTCCTCCAGCCTCTCTAAGCCCGGGAACGTCCGCCAGGTCCCGGCCTGGCCCCTTATCCCCAGCGGAGACCCTCCCCTCGCGCCCGATCCAGCCCTCTGGCTGCGCTCCTCGCTTCCGCCACCGGAGGGAGCCATTGGCCGCAGATCGGGTCCGGAGCCCCCGAGGCGCAGGCCGCGGTCGATCTGCATCGTCGGGTGCTCGTGCCTCCTGGCGCAGTGTTCTCACCTCCAGCAGAAATCAAGGAACTTGTGACCCCAACTTGAAAGTTGGGACTTCCTCCTCACCCTTCACAGGTCCCATCAACAGCAGCACAGCCTGCCCACGTTCCCTCCCTCCTAGAACTAGAACCTCCCTCCTAAGGTTGCTGTGACAGTTCAGTGAGCTACTAGGCACTTTAGAACAATGCCTAAATGTTCACCAAATCATTCTTTGCCTGCAGTCCTGCATTAAATATGCATAACCGCTCTGTGAGGCAGGTACTGCTATTATCTCAATTTTTCAGATTAGGAAATTGAAGGTTGGCTAGCTTCAGTAATTTATGCAGTTTTTTATGGTCACACTGTCATTGGAGCCTCAGGAAATGAACACAGCTTTTCCTGCCACCATCCTTTGGTTGTAGGTTATCTGTAATGTTTCCCTAGGAGAGGAAGGGACTCAAACCAGCCCAAACGTGGCTTTGCCAGGGAGAGCTCTCATGAGCAGTTAATCTTTGACATTTTCAGTGGTCACCTCTGCTGCCCTGCTGCCCACACCCGTCACAATTTTTGGTGTCCACACTGAGGAGACTTCCAACACCCTGGCCTCTCTGTCGTCGCTTAACTGTGCTTCCCCATAAATCTCACCCTCCACCCTACCCTGTTACCCCCTCGGCTATGCCCTGGACTTTTCCTTTACCTATAACTGTAGCTCCTCCTCTTCAGTTCACCTCTTCTAGTATCCCTGTTAAAGAAAAAACTTAATTGGACGCTTGTTAAAACAGTAAGGCAGATTTTATTAGGACTATTTGGATTGGCATCAAGGCTGCTGCAATAGGGAAGAGAGACTGGACTCAACTCGGAATATGGCAAAGACAGTTGGGGGTTTATAGCCAACTAGCAGAATCAGGGGAGGGGGGCACTGGATGGAAAATTTCTAAGAGGAGATAGCAAGGAAGCAAGGGTAGGGGGTTCTTGCTAGTGGCAGCCGAGGGTGAGCAAAGACCAAGGGTGCGAGGATTCCCTCTAAACTGGGCTTCACAGACCTGGCAAGGCTGGTCAAACATAAGCACTCCCTTACATACACCTTCAGCTCCCTTGCACCTCCCTCCCTTTATTATACTGTCTGGCAAAAACCACACACCTGGTAAACTCATTCGGCCTGTCCCAAGCAGCTGAATGTGGTTGGAGAAAACACCCAACCGTGGCAACAAGTCTCATTTCAAATTTATGATGACCTTGAACCTCAAGTGGGTCCTTAATGCTGCCCAGGGCTCCCTTTTTTTTTTTTTTTTTTTTTTTTTTTT